>CALNHX010003005.1:0-161576 GCA_940337035.1 Agriotes lineatus
GTGCTCGGTAGTATATCACAACAACAAATATCACAAACCAGATTTCATATAATAATATCGAAAAATTTATCACAGATTAAACTCACCAGATTAAATAAATAAAGTCGTAGATCGTAGCAATTCGCATGTATGACCAAACGCGTCTCAAATTTAAGCGGTAGTTAAGGTTTTGTTTTGCTTGTCAAGTTGAAATCAACGCTAAACCCTCAGTTGCAAAAATACATAACTGTACTAGTAATCAAATGTACACAAAACCCATTATTACCCAAGATCTTGGTTGATAGGGGCGCAAAATTACCCGAAACACGCTAATTAAATCTCGCCCTAAAGGGGCGTAATTGCTTAAACAACGATCGGACTGATTTCGCTAATTTCTTGCAAAGTGGGGCCGCACTAAGCCAAATTCAACCGACTGACGGATCTCTCCACTGAGATCGAGTCTAAAATCGTTCAAATGGGCGTATGCAAGAATTGCTATTACAAAATTTACATAAGGGAAACCTTATCGTCCCTACGCACCTACATTAGACACAGCCTCTAATGGAGGCTCGAAATGTCAAGTTGTAAATATTAAGATGTTATACAACAAAATAGGTTTACTTTAAACTGCAAGTGAGTTATCACAACATTAAAGTAAGTAAATTAGCTTATCAAAATCTGGCCGTAGCACAAAGCGCTACAATGAATAATTAAACACACATTAAAATCATGCCTATAACACAGGTTAAGTTGGTCGAGCTCAAAACTGCACAAGAACGCTTAAGGAAAATGCAAAGACAGACCTTGGCTGCACCAGGTGACGAACGTGCTAAATCGGAGGCCTACTGCACGATGTTGAGGAAGCCAGGTGTTCCAACGGGCTTCATCGCAGGTAACGCAGAGATCTCGGGCCAGTAAATCTGCTAGCCTGTTTTAGGGACTGGAAATCTCCCAAACTCACAGCCAGCCGACTGCAGCAACTGCCTGGAGAGAGTGCTCTCCAAGAGGGGCCAAATCCATCAACCAAACGCCTCGAAAAGCTCCTGCGCCACATGAACAAACTCGCCGCTCACCAACAGAGATGCGTTAGTTCATACCAAAGGACTGCTTCCTAATCTGAGTGCGTTCACCACCCGCACCAAAGGGGAATTGAGTGCTTTCACTGCCCGTACCAAAGGGGAGCTGAGTGCGTTCACCGCCCGTACCAAAAGGGAGCTGAGTGCGTTCACCGCCCGTACCAAAAGGGAGCTAAAAGGGACAACATTCTGCCTTAGAAATATAACCAGTAATTGTCAAAATAGCATACCGTGAGATGTTATGCTCCAAATCGCCCAAGTAGTTACATGTGTTTGTCAGATGAATTCCGGACAAAAATCCGTGCTTGAAATGTATCACAACAAAAACGTCGGGGGACGTCTCCCAGACCAATTTCACACCAAGATATACATTTTCATGCTAGGATGAGCGTGACAAAACCGAATTACAAATATTCGTGCATCGATCAACCAAAGATGCCTTTCACCACATCCATCTTCTGACAACTCAAAATGGCCAATGATAATTTGACAGCTAGGCCCAGAAAATTCCAAATTTGCAGAAAAATCGCATCTGCAACCAACATAGCACGCGTACAACGTGAGGCCTAATCTGCAGTGACTTTACTCGAGGAAATGGGTAACTCAAACTAGGCTATTATAGGGTAAATAGTTAGAGCGAAATGTGCAAAGTGCCTTGAATTAGGCAGGGATAAGGCAAATCGTTAAATTAATACGAAAAGTGACTTTTAGCCCATAACAAGTCTCCCCCTACTTAAAAATAGGTAAATTCCTCAAATTTACCGACGTAGAACCTAAGCATGCACATCAACAACACTTCAAAACCTTACAGATACATAATCGATACCTCAAATAGCCCCAAAGAGAATACTGCAAAAACCAAACACACCCAAGGCAACACCAGATAATTTAGAAACGGATACGTGGCCTAAATACTCCAACACTAGAAGACGAAAAGGAGAAAAAAAAAGGGATTACGACGGGATTAAAAGATTGAAAGCGAAAAATAGAAGGAAGGGATAAGCAGACCTCACAGTGAACGCCACCCAGAAAAGGACATCGGAACATCCGTCGCTGCTAGATCTAAAAGGCGCGCCGGTGGATGAACCGATCCAGGCCCAATTCAGCACAACGTCCACCAAGGGGACTACCTAACACGAAGAAGAAAACTAAAGACGAAAGTAATGAAAAAGGGAATGGGAATTAGAAAGCTCTAGGAAAGGAGATAGTGGACAACACAGAAGAAGGATGAGAAGGGATTCGTCCGTTGTCACGTCAGTCTGTCAACGTAGGGTGGAATCAAATGAACTAACAGAAAATTTCTAAATGGGAAAAAGCCGAAAAAGGTTTGAGATCGTCACAGATCATAGACACCAGGCGCGGGACCCCGTAGGACACTCCGCGATCATAAGCAACTATGCCCTATGACGACAAAACAAAACAGCCCTACACCCTACTAGTCTGGGAAAAGTGTACAGCCCAGGACCGACTGCACACTGAAACACCATCTACAGTGACCAGATGGCGGATCACCGGAAGCGAGACGGCAAAAATGTCTCACCCCTGTATGACAAGATGGAATGTCTCAGCCTACCTTACAAGTAAGGAATAGACGGGAAAGTAACCGACCGTTCAAGTCCCCAACCATCCTCCCAAATGGACTAAAACTCCCACGATATTTCTCACACTACAAACCCAAAGGGAACAACATGAGAAAACAACCTGGAATCAAAATATCACTTAAAAACTAGTGGTAAAACAAATAAGCGCGAAATAACAGCAAACTAACCCTCGTTAGGTACTTGATCGCGATTGTCGTCATAATGGGGTTTAAGATCTTTAGCATGCCAAGTCCCTCGCAGCAGGTTACCTTCAGGGGTCTTAAGTTCATAAACCCATCTGGATAAACGACGATGGATAATGAAAGGACCAACATACTTAGGTGCAAGCTTCGCTGAAAAATGTTTCGCAGCATCAGAAAGAACATAGTTTTTGCGCCAAACAGATTGCTTCACCTGACATTCAACAGGACGGCGTCTAAGGTCATAATATGTTTTCGATTTCTCATATGCTTTATCCAGACGACGACGTACATCAGCATATAAGCGTTGGACAGCTTCAGAGCGATTGTTATCGTTGGCGCGATCGAATCGCAACTCAGGCTCGGCATTGGCATTCTCGTCGTCAGCTGCTCCAGGTCTCTTAAGAACAATCTCCCGACCAAAGTTGATGAAATAAGGAGTTTGTCCAGTTACTTCGTGTTTGGAGGTTCTAATAGCGCACGCCACATGAGGTAAATACTTGTCCCATTCACGGTGATTATCTCGAACATATGCCGTTAGCATAGTCTTCAGGACGCGGTTAATGCGTTCGGTTGGATTCGCCTGAGGGTGATAATAGGCTGTAAATGACATTTTGCAGTTGTAGGTGTTCATGAGAGCAGTAAACTCACGGCTGCGAAATTGGACACCATTATCACAGATGATGCGGCGAGGCGCCCCGTACACGAGGAACACATCTTCTTCAAGGTGTTTGACTATATTAGGAGCCGTAGCTGAGCGCAAAGGAAAGAATAGAGGAAATTTGCTGAAACAGTCGGCAACGACGAGGATATAAGAATAACCTTTCTTCGACCGAGGCAAAGGACCAACAATGTCAGTACAAATTACTTCCCACGGTTTATTTATAATTGAATGTCCACCCATAAAGCCGACAGGAGGTCGCTGTTCAGGCTTGGTTCTCCCGCAGGTGTTACAACGGCGTATATAGCGGGCCACGTCAGCACGCATCTTGGGCCAATAATAAAGTTTAGCTATACGATTTAAAGTTTTGGATACACCAGTATGTCCAGCTGTTGGAAGGTCATGATTCTGGCATATCAGGTCAGTACGTTTCTCTTTAGGAACCACCAGTTTCCATTCATCTCTGTCTTCTCGTAGGTCGGAGTAAGCAACGGTGGTGTGCTTGTATAGCTTGTTCCCTTCAACACGCCACAAGGGAAAACGACGGGGATTATTCCGTACGTTGGCTAGCATACGTAGGTACCAACGGTCCTTGACATCTGCGTCTAACATGGGTTGTCCTTCAATGGCATCTACCACTGGCACAGCACGAGACAGCGTATCAGGTACTACATGATCTTTCCCTTTACGGTGGATGATGTCAAAATCATATTGTTGTAGGCGTACTGCCCATCGAGCAATTCGGCCAGTAGGATCTTTAATGTTGTTCAACCATTTTAAACTATAATGATCAGTGATCACAGTGAACTTCGTTCCCTCGATGTATGGCCGAAGTTTTTCTATAGCAAAAATAACTGCCAGGCACTCACGTTCGGTGGTGCTGAAATTTCTCTCGTTCTTGGTTAAAGAGCGACTAATATAGCAGATAACCTTCTCACCATCTTCTTGATTTTGTGTGAGAACGGCGCCAAGACCATAAGCGGAGGCGTCAGTCTGAATAGAGAAAGGCAAGTCGAAATTAGGACACGCAAGTATAGGTGCAGAAATTAAGTGTTCCTTAATTGAATGAAAAGCCTCTTCACAATCTGCAGTCCAATGAAATTTGACGTTCTTTTTAAGCAACGAAGTCAGCGGAGCCAACAACGTAGAGAAATTAGGTACGAAGCGCCTATACCATGAGGCCATACCCACTATGCGGCGGATTTCAGAAACACAAGTTGGTGTGGGTATTTCGAGGATGGCCCGAACTTTATCTGGGTCGACTAACAGACCTTTGGAATTGACTACATAGCCTAAGTATCGAAGTTCCGGTTTGCAAAAATGGCACTTTTCCTTGCTTAAGGTTAAACCGGCATCAGACAAGCGTTTGACAACCTCTCGTAAAACGTCTAAATGTTGTTCGAAGGTTTGTGTACATATAATGACGTCATCGAGGTAGGTGAAAACAAAAGGTTCTAGGTCAGCCCCTATCACACGATCTATCAATCGTTGCCAAGTGGCCGGGGCGGTATGAAGACCGAAAGGTCATCATCATCATCATCATAGCCTGTGGGATCCCATTATTGGGCAAAGGCCTCCTCCAGGGTTTTCCATTTTTCTCGATCTTTTCCATATTGCATCCAGTTTTCACCTGTTAGATGTTTTAATTCGTCAGTCCAGCGGGTTTTTGGTCTGCCTCTTGGTCTTCGTTTCATATGTGGTGTCCATTTTGTAGTTCTTAATGTCCATCTGTCCTTCATTCTACAGATGTGCCCGGCCCATCTCCATTTCTGTTTCTTACACTCGCGCACTATATCAATTGTTTTAAATTTACGTCTTAAGTCCACTATTTTCACTTTATCACTTAGTTTTATTTTTAAGATGTTACGTATCATTTTGTTTTGTGTAGTTTCTAGTTTTTTGAGTTCATTTTTGGTCATAGACCATGTTTCTGCTCCATATGTCATTGTTGGTATTACACAGCTATTGAAAACCTTGCTCTTGAGATAATTGGGTGTTTCTGTTTTTAATATTTCTTTTAGTGACCAGAATTTTCTCCAACCTTGTGTGATTCTCCTTTGTAGCTCTTTTTCTCTTTTGTCTTCAAACGTTATTATTTGTCCTAAATAAACACTTTCTTCTGCATATGCTATTTCTTTTTCTTCTATTGTTACTTTGAGTTTTCGTCCATTAGTGATAATCTTCGTTTTGTTAAAGTTGATTTTTAACCCTATTGTTTTGCCAGCTTCATTTAATTCATTTAGCATTTTGCTCAATTCTTTGCTATTTTTCGCAAAAACCGCCACGTCATCTGCAAATCTTAAATTTGATAAATTCTTTCCATCGATCAGAATACCTTTGTATTTCCAATTTAGGTTTTTAAATAGATGTTCTAATGTAATGTTAAATAGGTCTGGAGATAACGGATCACCTTGGCGAACTCCTCTTTTGATTTTAAAACTTGGACCTTTGCTTTCTAGCTGTATGTATGCAGAGTTATTTTTAAGTAGTTTCTACACCACTCAGGATCAACCAAGGAAGTCTACAAACAGCTAGAGAAAGGGAAAAAATGGATACACAAGCTAGAAGACCCTAACCAAGACAACAAACTAGTGCAAAATAGGTATGAAATTATACAAGTAGCAACAGAATTTTACAAACAATTATATAACAACAAACAAAACAGAAACATCGATGAATTAATCCCCATAGAAGTTGAAAGCAAAGCCCCACCAATCCAAAAAACGGAAATAAGAAAAGCTATAGCAAATTCAAAATGCGGGAAAGCACCAGGAGATGATGGGATAACTTATGAAATGCTTAAAGATGGAATAGAAGAAATTTTAGACAAACTACATTTACTGTTTAATAAAATCATACAAGAAGAAATTATACCCGAACAATGGACCAAATCAACAATCATATTACTACATAAAAAAGGAGGAAAAGAAAAAATCACAAATTATCGCCCAATAAGTTTGATCACAAATATTTATAAAATTTTCACAAATATTCTCCAAACCCGTTTATACAAACAATTAGAACCAAATTACTCAATAGATCAAGCAGGATTTCGAAAGGGTTTCTCGACAATTGACCACCTTCAGACAATTAACCAAATTATCGAAAAACATACTGAATATAATACAGAACTTTACATTGCCTTAATAGACTTCGAAAAAGCCTTTGACTCCCTAGAACATATAAGCATTATACAAGCGTTAATTCATTTTAAAGTAGAAAATAAGTATATAAAATTAATTTGGAAACTACTTAAAAAAAAAGACCGAAAGGTAGACGACGAAATTGATACAAGCCTCGATTAGGCACCGTAAAGGCGGTATATTCACGAGAAGACTCTGCAACAGGTATCTGCCAATAGGCGGACTTGATATCCAAGGTCGTAAGATAACGTGCATCCCGAAGTTTGTCGAGGGTACTGCTAATATACGGAAGAGGGTACGCATCTGGCTGACTAACTTTATTTAGCTTACGAAAATCCACACAAAACCTATAGGTGTTATCACGCTTTTTGACCATAAGAATCGGAGACGACCACGCAGAGGTAGAGCGTTCCACAATGCCATCTTTCAGCATCCTATCTAATTCCCTATCGACATGTTGTTGGAGGGCCGGCGAAATGGGGTAATAACGCTGTTTTATAGGTGGAGATTGCGTTCTAATCTCATGTTGGACTAAGTGAGTACATCCGATCTTGTCACCCATGACTCTAAAGGTATTATCGATAAATTCTTGTAGCTGAAGGCTCTGTGCACTAGAAAGATGTTCGGCAGATTGTATAGCATTGACGAAAACGTTGGGATTGTCCATGGCAAAATTCCATTCATCCTGACGAAGGTTAGGGATGATGTTCATCTTACGCCAAAAATCTATGCCTAGAATGAGCGAATGAGGTAGTGAAGGAACCACCAAAACGTCCATGACACAGACTTTGTTTCGAAGAGTTATAGGTATCGTGGTAGTACCTATACTGATACATTCGTCACCATTAGCCACTACACAAGAAGAAATGTGCTGAGTATCGAGGCGGCAGTAATTCTGTAGCATCTCCCAGCCTTGTCTACCTAAGAGAGTTCGAGAGGCTCCAGAGTCTAAAAGGCCTAAAATATAATTTCCAAAAATCGAAACCTTCAGGTAGGGTCGTTCATCTTTACCGGCATGACTAAGTATGAAGTCGAGTACAGCTTGATGCTTAAAGACAGAATTTTCAGATTCGACAACACGTTTGTTGGCCTTAATATGCTTACAGCGTGCTAATCGGCCTCTTAACAACGCTGATTGGCGTTTCCCGAACATGAAGGACAGGTTCTGGAGGTATAGTTCGGTTTGCCACATTTATAACAGTGCATCTTTTTAGGCTGAGGGCAATTAATTGATCGATGATTGGGTTGGTTACAATTCCAACAAACAATGGGATTGACGGCATCCACAACAGGTTGGCTGTTACAAGCTGAAAGGGCAGGAACAATAGAAGATTCTTCTACAGAAGCTATATTGAAGTTCGAGTGTGACCGACGATACGCTAAGTCTGGTTCAAGCAGATTCTTCACATTTGTTGGAGGGTTTCGAAAGCGTGAAGCTCGTACGCGAGTGTCTTCGATCATCTTGCATACTCGGGTGAGTTCTGAAATTGTGGGCACAAATTGTAAGGCCAATTGTGATTGAATGTAAGGTTGTAAATTCCTTTTTATCATAGTGAGACGTGTGGTTTCCAAAGGCACTGAAGGAAGGCGTCGGAAAAGATTCTCCATAACCGCAATGTAAACGGATACCGGCTCATCCACACCTTGAGTGCGGTTTCTAATCTCGTCCCATAAAGTCGCTTCATAATCACACGGCAAGAAAGTTTCTCGGAGAGCTTTGGTGAGATCATCCCAACTGTTGATGGTGTCACGCATAGATCTGTACCAGATTAAGGCGTTACCAGTAAAAAGTTCTACGGCTGCAGTAAACAGATGTTGCTTAGGTACTCCTCTAGCAACTCGGAGTTCTTCAATACGTTCCAGAAAGCTTGTTACGCCACTTTCACCATTATATTGCATCTTCCATTTGTTGACGGGAATGAAATTATGTTCAGAGGGTGCATGACTCGATGTAGCCATACTAGTGCTATGAAAAAGTGAAGATCTTCTTTGCTGTGAAGCATTGAGGTTGAAGTTGACGTTGGAGCTACGTCTAGGTTCAACATCTGGTGGAGATGGTTGTTCGTGATAATCTCGGTAAGTATCGGGAGCTTGAGGTAAATCAGTAGCAGCATCCGGTTCATCAAGTGAAATTAAATCGAGCTCTTGTCGATTCTCAGTCCTACTTTCAAGATCGTCTAATAATTGAAGGCAAATATTCACGGCTTCATTTTTCAGGTGGGCAGAGAACTCGGTGGAAACAATTCTCTCTAAGCGGCCATAAACATGTAGAAGACGAGTATGTAATCTCTTGTAGTTATTATCTTTTGTGGTGGAACTGCAAATGCGGACTTCTGCATCAAGGGTAGCTAATTTAGCCCTGCATGCTTCCAATTCCTGTCTGTAATCAATGTGGACTTCAGGAAAACTGACATTACCATCACGCTCCATCCTAAATCGGGCCCTAAGTAATTTGCGTTTCTCCATGACGTTACCTTGGCAAGAAATGCCCCGAACCAATAATTCGTAATCAAGTTCATCGACAAGTAAGCGATCAACGTCCATTTTCGGGTATTCAACAAAGAAACTAAATGACTAATTTAATACTCAAAACTAGTGTGTTGCCTATTTGTATACACACTCGAATAAAGTGACTAAAACTACCAAGAATTTTTCTTAAAATACTAAAAAAATCTCCAATAAATCGTCGCACCACAAATCTAACGACAATATTGGATGCCACGTTCCTAAACTACCTGCACTTGGGAGATCATGCAAAAAAAACCTATATAACTATCATGCAATATAGATACCATACCACCAAGACTAATTCTAACTATATATCTAAATATTCCGAGCACAGCAAGGGAAAAAAAATATATAACACAAGTCCAAGCCAAGCGAATTCAAACAAAATCACGCCCCACGTTGGGCGCCAATTAACTCCTTGTTACAAAACTCTGACTATAAAATAAGGAGTAGCAAAGGCTACCGGATTCTCAGCCGGAGCTGGTCGTGGGTCGAACAGAAGACTTAAAGCGTAAGCTGAAACGGTGAGTAATTTATGGGCGCCAAGTAGCATAACCCAGCACTTTGCTAATCATCAAACCAGACACTACGGAAGGTGCTACTAAGCGATCCTGAAAATTAGAGGTAGCGACAAGGACACACAAATCAAATTCGCAGGCATAAGTAACGAGTATATATAATTTAATAGAATATTAACATTCATAAAATATTAACAGTGCTCGGTAGTATATCACAACAACAAATATCACAAACCAGATTTCATATAATAATATCGAAAAATTTATCACAGATTAAACTCACCAGATTAAATAAATAAAGTCGTAGATCGTAGCAATTCGCATGTATGACCAAACGCGTCTCAAATTTAAGCGGTAGTTAAGGTTTTGTTTTGCTTGTCAAGTTGAAATCAACGCTAAACCCTCAGTTGCAAAAATACATAACTGTACTAGTAATCAAATGTACACAAAACCCATTATTACCCAAGATCTTGGTTGATAGGGGCGCAAAATTACCCGAAACACGCTAATTAAATCTCGCCCTAAAGGGGCGTAATTGCTTAAACAACGATCGGACTGATTTCGCTAATTTCTTGCAAAGTGGGGCCGCACTAAGCCAAATTCAACCGACTGACGGATCTCTCCACTGAGATCGAGTCTAAAATCGTTCAAATGGGCGTATGCAAGAATTGCTATTACAAAATTTACATAAGGGAAACCTTATCGTCCCTACGCACCTACATTAGACACAGCCTCTAATGGAGGCTCGAAATGTCAAGTTGTAAATATTAAGATGTTATACAACAAAATAGGTTTACCTTAAACTGCAAGTGAGTTATCACAACATTAAAGTAAGTAAATTAGCTTATCAAAATCTGGCCGTAGCACAAAGCGCTACAATGAATAATTAAACACACATTAAAATCATGCCTATAACACAGGTTAAGTTGGTCGAGCTCAAAACTGCACAAGAACGCTTAAGGAAGACGCAAAGACAGACCTTGGCTGCACCAGGTGACGAACGTGCTAAATCGGAGGCCTACTGCACGATGTTGAGGAAGCCAGGTGTTCCAACGGGCTTCATCGCAGGTAACGCAGAGATCTCGGGCCAGTAAATCTGCTAGCCTGTTTTAGGGACTGGAAATCTCCCAAACTCACAGCCAGCCGACTGCAGCAACTGCCTGGAGAGAGTGCTCTCCAAGAGGGGCCAAATCCATCAACCAAACGCCTCGAAAAGCTCCTGCGCCACATGAACAAACTCGCCGCTCACCAACAGAGATGCGTTAGTTCATACCAAAGGACTGCTTCCTAATCTGAGTGCGTTCACCACCCGCACCAAAGGGGAATTGAGTGCTTTCACTGCCCGTACCAAAGGGGAGCTGAGTGCGTTCACCGCCCGTACCAAAAGGGAGCTGAGTGCGTTCACCGCCCGTACCAAAAGGGAGCTAAAAGGGACAACATTCTGCCTTAGAAATATAACCAGTAATTGTCAAAATAGCATACCGTGAGATGTTATGCTCCAAATCGCCCAAGTAGTTACATGTGTTTGTCAGATGAATTCCGGACAAAAATCCGTGCTTGAAATGTATCACAACAAAAACGTCGGGGGACGTCTCCCAGACCAATTTCACACCAAGATATACATTTTCATGCTAGGATGAGCGTGACAAAACCGAATTACAAATATTCGTGCATCGATCAACCAAAGATGCCTTTCACCACATCCATCTTCTGACAACTCAAAATGGCCAATGATAATTTGACAGCTAGGCCCAGAAAATTCCAAATTTGCAGAAAAATCGCATCTGAAACCAACATAGCACGCGTACAACGTGAGGCCTAATCTGCAGTGACTTTACTCGAGGAAATGGGTAACTCAAACTAGGCTATTATAGGGTAAATAGTTAGAGCGAAATGTGCAAAGTGCCTTGAATTAGGCAGGGATAAGGCAAATCGTTAAATTAATACGAAAAGTGACTTTTAGCCCATAACAATGTCTTGACAACATTGAAGTTTGTTATATTTTTCATTAATTAAAAAACTTAAAAATATAATGATTTTTTCTATGATCCTGTCAAAATAACAACTTTTTGCACAGTTTCTAGTGACATTTGTAGCACGCTTAATATTAGCGCCCTAATTACGTCTTTTTCGCACGTTGCCATTGGTGGCGTGTTTTAATACTAAATTAAAACACGCTTTGCCGTAAGTTTGAATGTCAACATAACCTAAAATGTGTAATATAATGTGACGGAAAAAGTGTCACCGAACTAACTTTTTATATTTCTGTTCCGATCAGGCACTGATGGGACCATCGGGAGCTCGGGACATTTCCCGAAAGGCCGGTCCAATTGGTCCAATTTGGGCCGCGGTCTTTATAAATGTGACTGAAACGTTTTGTATAATTTCCATTTACTTTGGACAATTAGGTATATGTGACAATTTTTGAAAATCTGGATTTATCGAAAATCTTATATATATTTCTAAAAGTCCTGACTGACTGACTCATCAACGCCCAGCCCAAACCCTTGGACCTAGAAAGCTGAAATTTTGCACAGAGGTTCCCTTTATGATGTATACAAGGAATAAGGAAGGATATTTCGAAATTCAACCCCTAAAGGGGTAAAATGGGGGTTCCAATTTTGTTTGGAAAAATAATATTAAATAGACATTTCGACTTGAAACTTCGTAGGAGTACTCCTAAAAACAAATAAGCAAACACGTATTTCGTGATTTTCCGAAAATCAACCCCTTAGGGGGTGAAATGGGGTAAGTAAGCCTAAAAATCGATATGGGTGTCGTTATTGAGGTTTATTGGGACGTTGATTGCGAAAATGGCATTTATTTTTAAGTCCAAGACGGTGAACATGACATAAGGGAAGAAACGGGACGGGACGGGACGGACTGGACGGTACGGGACTGAGCGGGACGGGACTGGACGGGAAGGGAAGGGACGGAACGGGACGGGACGGGACGGGGCAAAGCGGGACGGGGCGGGGCGGGGCGGGACGCACGGGACGGAAAGGGAAGGAAAAAGATGGGATGGTAGGGGAGGGGATGGGATGGAAGAGGAGGGGCGGGACGGGACGGGAAGGGACGGGACTGGACGGGAGGGAAAGGGGCGGGACGGGACGGGAAGGGTCGAGACGGGGCGGGGTGGGGCGGAACATTATTTAATACACAAATAACGAACCTTGCGCGAACGAAGTCGCGGGTAAAAGCTAGTTAAATATAATTGTACTTCTACTGCCGGTCAACAGCCTTTTGGATTGACTAAATCAGAGAGGTGAGAGGTGTACCTTAACCAAGCTATTCAAAACGGTTTGCTGTATCACGGGGCTTCCCCTTTTGGTTACGGAGTTTAGTGGGCGTCGCTTATGAAAATCGCAATAGAAATTATTTTCCTTTGCGAGAAAATTAGTGAGTAACCGTCGCGCAAGTTAGACCAAGCTTATTTTCTAATAACGGAGTGATTGAAGTTTTTCGAGAAGTTGGAAATTTAGTTTGTTTTAAAATGAAAATGAATAAAGACAATAGTAAAAAAGTCAAAGGAGGCGCGGAAAAAATACGCGAGACAAAAAGACGCAAAATGAACGAAGAAGCAAGGAAGTGCATATCTCTGGACACAATGTTTTTGAAACCTATCTCGAAAACTGCGGATAGTGTTTCTGTAGTGCATTCACTTCAAAGTATACAAGAAGCACCGACTCATATCCACACTCAGGAAAAATAAAGAAACTGTGAAGGAATTCTGTGAAGTTGAGGTTATAGCTGCTGTAAGTAATAATGCTACACCCAAATTATATGAACGTGAGCAAGAATCTTCAGAGATTGAGTTTTTTGAGTTTAACCACTTTGAACGACCCAATGTAAATGAGTTACATTTTCTTGAATGCCACCATCAGATTCCTAAAACACAAGAAAATATTCCATTTAATGTTAAAAAAGCTTTTGTTCGATCGAATAAAAATTCCAGACAGTGGCTTACCTACAGTTTTAACAAAAAAGCCTTGTTCTTTTTTTTTTTTTTAATTTAATTTAATTCGCACTCAGCCAACAGCCGTTAGGCCAATTATAGGCGTCGCTGTGCAGTTCTGTACAGCTTGTTTGACTTTTGGGGATACCGGTGAAACAAACAGTTTTACACAAGGTATGTCCGATTGGAAGCACGTATATCAAAGAATTGATGAATACGAGAGATTTGTAAACCACCAAAAAAGTAGTGCATCGTACTTTTTATTTTTGAAATGTAAAACTGTGAATACACTTTTATTCAGCGAACACCTGAAGCAGCACAATAATCAATTAACAAGTAATCGTAAAATATTAGAGATTGTTATTAATGTAATTAAGTTAATTGGCAAATGAGGTCTTTCGTATCGTGGGAATTTAAATGAATCAGCCTATTCGTTAGAAAATGAATATTTGGATATACAAATGTTGAAATTCAATCCACATGCTACTCCCAATCAGATAAAACAGGAATTAATTAGTTTTGAAAATAATTGGGGTAAATTAAAGTTATCTCTGGAAGAATCGTATCAAATTAATTACGATTTTGTTAACTGTAATGAAGAAGATGATGACATATCTACTCAAGAAGATTGCATATCCGCTCTAGAAGCTACTACGACTTGTAAAAGCTGCCAAAATTGTTCCATTTGCTGTTACGTCATCCAAAATGTAACATGTTCTAATGCGCTTACTCTGTGCTTTCTTTAGTTTATCAATACCTTTTAACACTCCCCATATCTCAAATGTCCTGTTGAAGGTCGTTTTCCATTCTAAAATGTATTAAGACTCGACTGAGAAACCGGTTATCTTACGAGAAGGTCGTTCATGATTATGAACCTCAAAAAATCTTTTTTAACAAGCATTGACAATGAAGATGTGATGAACTCCTTAGCAAATACAAGCACAAAAGCCGTTATTTATTAATTTTATATTTTATCAAATGCGCGAAGTCAATTTTATGCAATTTTTGAGTGCTTAATTCATAATTATTCATTCCTAATAATTACTTTAATAATGATAACAAAAACCATGTTACTATTGATACTATACTAGGCGAATTATAAATAAACAATTATAAAGGTCCATCAAGTCAACCTCATTATAAAAGCCATGAAAGGGAAAAAGCATGTTTTGTGTTTGTTTAAGATATTTAATAATATTATGTAATTGAGTATGTTGTTTTAATAAATATTAATATTGTTAAAATTTAAGATACTTTTAGCATACAACGTATATCATATTACTTCCTTTTACAATAAAGGAAGTATTGGATTCACCCCAAAAATTCGAAATTGAGTTTTCAACAGATCTTCACGTTTTAGAGTCCCCTGAACCCAAAAAACATGTTTTTGTTCATTGGTCTGTCTGTATGTGTGTCTGTGAACAGAATATCTCAAAAACGAAAAGAGGTGTGGCTAGATGCGACAGCAAGCTTTTGAAGAAAATCGAATAACCGAAAGTGTGGTGTTTACTCTTGTGATTTTTTAGTTTTTTTTTCGATTTTTTCAAAAACGATTTTTTACAAACTACATTTTTAATGTGTATTGATGGGAGATAGGTGATTTTCCAGTTGAATACTTCTAAAATGAGTTTCTTTTTTCTATTTTTTTATTAACTCTTATTTTAAATAGAACACCCGGTATATTATTACATTTTTGAATTCAACTTAAAATTTTAGAAAAAAATTGTCTCTTGAACTAACTCTCTATTTTGTACCGTTTTTGTAGAATATGTAATTTTTTTAAATTTTTGGATATGCTTAAAAATTAAAAAATTTTGGCTAATTATAAGATCACTGTAAAAGGAAATTGTCTGCGTGCATCACACTAGATTGTTTTTACTCGTTACCCATTTCATCTATGTCCAATTACTTACAAATGAACATAAGTTTTTAAAATGTTCTGTGTATTACTCTAATTATTTCAAAACTATTAAGCTTTTCTGGCTGATATAAAAATATATTTTGCCCATATATACCTTGGGCCGGTCTGGGGCCATTTCCCGGGCCGGTAAACCCCAGCCCATCCGTCCCTGGTTACGATGGTAGCAAAAACAGCGTATGATACAAGTGTATAAGTACCATTAAAGCACTAGCGTACCTATACACTAGTATCATAATATACTATTGTTTGGCGTAATGTGTGTAATATATGTTACGGTCAGAGTAATAAATGCGTCTAGTATTAATAATTACCGATAAGTATTAATAATAACTGGTTGGTTGGTATTAATAATTTCCGGTAATTATTAATAGTTTTCAATTAATTATTAATAGTTTTCAATTTAATCATACTAACGTTAACATATACATACATGCCTCAAGTTTCTGAAATCATTCATTCGTGGTTCATATGTGTACGCCAATGACAGAACAGCACCAAAACGGTGCTAAAGATCCGATGTAATATGTACTCGTACAAGTTGATACCTACTATCATATCAGCTGAGAGCAACTTCTTTATATTTTTAAAGTGAAAGATCATTAAATTATTTGTTTAAAATTACAGAATAATTTGTTCTTAATGTGTTGGTGTTCTATAAATTATTTTAATGTTCTAATCTATCATCAGAAGGTTTTACACATTTTATGATGGATTAATAGAAAAGCTCAATCAAATTATTCTACTTGTTTTGTTCGAAGAAAACTCATGTGTTCAAAATGTGATAAGGTATAAAGTGACCAATTCTGTCCGGTCGTACATAAAAATGTTAAAATTGTGAAACAGATTAATTAAGCCTTTGCCAAGCAAATTATCAACGTTTTAGATATTATTACAAATTATACTTCTGACAGTTATACTTCGGTTTATCCCTCCATTAATAACGATTATTTCCAAAACAATGTTCGTTCCTTTGGTTTACTGAAGGGCACGTTTAGATGTCTTGACAACATTGAAGTTTGTTATATTTTTCATTAATTAAAAAACTTAAAAATTTAATGATTTTTTCTATGATCCTGTCAAAATGACAACTTTTTGCACAGTTTCTAGTGACATTTGTAGCACGCTTAATATTAGCGCCCTAATTACGTCTTTTTCGCACGTTGCCATTGGTGGCGTGTTTTAATACTAAATTAAAACACGCTTTGCCGTAAGTTTGAATGTCAACATAACCTAAAATGTGTAATATAATGTGACGGAAAAAGTGTCACCGAACTAACTTTTTATATTTCTGTTACGATGGTAGCAAAAACAGCGTATGATACAAGTGTATAAGTACCATTAAAGCACTAGCGTACCTATACACTAGTATCATAATATACTATTTGTTGCGACCCGAACCTTACGGGCACAACGAAATACCGGCGGAGAATCACGCAAGTCGTCGCGGTCGTGAATGATTGAACACAACGAATATAATTGTAATAACACTTTATTTACAATATATACACCAATGTAACACTAAAAGCGGACTGTATAATTACAAATTTAAACTTGCCGGTACTGATTATAGAGGAGATGTATATCTCTCGGTGTCTTAACGTGACTCTGATCGTGTCTGTCTCTTCAAGCCCAAGAAAACTCGGACACTCGTTAAACCACCCCTTTAGGAGTAGGGGAAGGAATGGTCGACCATCGCAAGAGAGAGCTGCATTTCGCCGAAAGCTCTAACAATAAACTAATGACATCCGTTTTAAATTGCAGAAGGTATTTACAAATGACATGCAAATCCAAGATTAGGATCTTAAGTATGATAGATTGCTGGACAGCGGGAGATGAGCAAAACTTAAATTAACCTGGCTGCAGCTCCTAATGCCACGAACAATTTCTAGGATTATTCTCAAGTAAATATTAAATATGATGCTTCAACATACCGGCCCCTATAAAGGAACTGGGGACCTTTATAACAATACCTTATAAAATAAACACAGGAAATACATCGAAATGATACACAGAAAGTACACGAGATAAATTAGATGCAAGGCAATTAATCAAATGTAAGAACTATCAAGAACATACTATGTACAGGAGATTTACAAGACACTGAGCACAATAAAAGCATGAAAGAACATAAATATAGACACGTGTGATCAAATGTCTCAAATCATAGTCTATGACACGGGAATTCACTGATACGAAGCACTTAAAAAGTTGTTTATTAGTTCAATCACCAACACAATCGCTATTGGACTGGTAGCGGACACAACCTTGTTACGGCACGAATAATAATGCCTTTCGAGGTGCGGATTGACACGACTCGCGTTTTGTCATCCTTCCCTGGATGGGTAGCGATAACGCGACCCACGGCCAACGTAGTGGAGGTACGCAGTCTTCCTTGATCAAGACCATAGTATTTATGGCGATATTGGTCTCAGCGTGGTGCCATTTAGCACGCTGTTGCTGGGTCAGATATTCGGCTGACCATCGTTGCCAAAAGTGTTGACGTATTTGCTCAATGTGTTGCCATCTTGACAAGCGATGAATGTTGAGATTAGTCACATCCGGTTCAACGGGTGCAGTGAACACGTCTCCAATAAGGAAGTGACTTGGAGTTAAGGGCATGAGGTCATTAGGATCGTTACTGATTGGAGTTAAAGGACGGGAATTGAGGCAAGATTCGATACAAGTTAATATTGTGTACAATTCTTCAAACGTGAAAGAAGCCTCACCAATAACTCTTTTAATATGATGCTTAACCGACTTTACGACAGCTTCCCAAATGCCACCATGATGCGCGGCTCTAGGCGGGATAAAATGCCACTTTATATAATCTGTGGCTAGAACGTCGATGACCTCAGAATGAAAAATTTGATTTTTAAATAGCTCTCTCAATTGTTTTAGTTCGCGGTTAGCGCCGACGAAACAAGTAGCATTATCGGAATATAAGTTTTTTATGTTTCCGCGGCGTGAGATAAAACGTTTCAACGCTGCGAGAAACGCTTGCGTCGTTAGATCTGATACGATTTCCACATGTATTGCCTTAGTGGCTAGACAAACAAATATCGCAATATATGCCCTTACGGATCGTTTTCCACGGCCGGAACCTTCCTTTAAGAGTACAGGTCCCGCGTAATCAATTCCGCAATTAATAAATGGTCTGGCGGGCTCGACTCTAGACGCGGGCAAATCACACATAATTTGCCTTAAGGGCTGCGGGTTTGTCTTAAAACAAGTTATGCATTTATGCAGGACATTTCGTACACTGCCTCAACCTGAAATTGGCCAATACTTATGACGAAGTGACGACAATGTAGCTTGTTGCCCAGCATGCAGTAGCCTTGTGTGCTCACGATAAATCAAAAGGTTCGTGACATGATGTTTGGGCAGTAAAATGGGATGTTTAATATCATGACCCAATTTTGAATTTGCTAAGCGACCACCAACTCGGATAATATCATTATAATCAAGAAATGGATTTAGAGATTTAATAATGCTGAGCCTGTGACCTTGGTCACCCTTACGCAATGCTGCAATTTCATCCTTAAAGTTACACGCTTGAACTTGTTTTACAATAAATGTTTCTGCATTATGCAATTCAATTGATGTCAATCCACCCGTTTGTCTTATAGCGCCCGGTTTTGAATTGTTGACGAATCTTTTGCAATACGCAATAACGCGTTGCAATTTGGAAAATTTAGAAAATCTTTCGAACATTTCAAAAAATTCTTTAGTTTGGTTGTTTTGTGTGACAACATTTGAGACTAAACTTCGTTTCTCTAACGAATCGTCCGAAATATCTACGTGGTCATTAATTGGCCACTTTAATTTCGAGTCCGATAAAAAATCTGGACCGTGCCACCATAAACGATTATGAAGCAGTTCGTTCGGTAAACTACCACGTGAAACTATATCGGCTGGGTTTAATTCTGAAGGAATATAATTCCAATCGACTTTATTTGCTGCTATATTAATTTCCGCGACTCTGTTGGCCACAAACGTTTTCCAATTATGTGGCTCCGCGGATAGCCAGGCCAACACAATTTTAGAATCAGTCCACATAACTGATCGGCTGATATTGAGATTTATTATCGATTCAACTTTACGAAAGAGATGCGAGAGAAAAACGGCGGCGCACAGCTCTAAGCGCGGCAGTCATACCCTTTTAAGAGGGGCAACTCGGGACTTCGCGCATAATAAATGTACGGCATATTCGCCTACCGCGGACCTTGATCTTATGTAGAGACAAGCTCCATACGCGAGTTCCGACGCGTCGCTGAACCCATGAATCTCGATAAATTCAGGAATCTCAACGACAATTCGAGGGATTTTTATTTGGCTTAAAACCGATAAGCTTGTGAATAATTGTATCCACTTCTCACGTATCTTGGACGGTATCTCGTCGTCCCAACCAATTTTGCTAGCCCATAACCCTTGTAGAATGACCTTTGCCGTTACAATAACCGGATTTATCAAACCCAGAGGGTCAAACAATTGAGCGGTGACCGATAATATCGCCCGTTTCGTGATTTTATTTGAAATCTTTAATTGTGTGTTGTCATATTGCAGCACATCGTTAATGCAAATTCCAAGACAGTCCGAGAGTTTTCGTGTCGCCTGCCTTGTCAAGATTAATCCATGTTTGATCGTTCGTCAAATCTGACCTTTGACAACGTGGTAATAACGCGGGTTCATTGGTTGCCCATTTTCTGAGTTCAAAACCACCCTTACTCAAAACGTCTATTAATTGTTCGCGAATACTCAGAGCCTCATTAAAATCATTTACAGATGCTACAAAAATTTTGATCTGGACCAATTTAACAACGACGCAGCTATAGTAAACTGGCGATATATTGCAGAATTAGAAAATATAGATGATAAAGTGGATTATCTGAATAATGAAATTCTTACACTGTTCAACAAACACGCACCGTTAAAAACTGTTACTCTATATCACAAATACCGGCCTTACATTACCGATACATTAAAACTGATCATTAATATGAAGAATAAGGCATACAAAAAGTACACAAGGACGAAACTTGATAAAGATCGAAAGTACTACAAATATTTAAGAAATTACTTATCGATGGCAATAAAAAATGAAAAGAGGGCGTTTATTCAATATCAGATACGAATGAGTACAAAAAACCCACATCTCTTATGGAAGAAATTCGCTTCTTGGAATATACATGCTAAACCAACATCTGTAATAGCAGAAGATATAAAAGATGCTACTTTAATAAATGAATATTTGGTAAATAGCGTGGGACATGTCACTATCAGTGACGACACCTTGAAATTTTTTCGACAGAATTACTTTGACAATATCCACGAACCTCAACTTAACTGTCAAACATCAGTAGAAGAAGTAGAAAACACCATTGCCCAACTGAAATCTAATGCGACTGGAATAGACAATATTAACCTAAAAATGTTGAAACTAGTGTTACCTTTCTGCAAAAATGAGCTTACTGGAATTATTAACTTCTCACTCGATACTGGAACCACCCCTATGATATGGAAGAAGGCTATAATCAATCCATTGCCGAAAGTTAGCACAGCGAGGGTACTGAAAGATATTAGGCCAATCAGTATTCTGCCTACGATGTCCAAAATGTTGGAAAAAATTGTTAATAGTCACACTATTCAGCATATTAATAAAAACGATTTATTACCAAATACTCAATCAGGATTTAGACCTAAATATAGTACTACAACGGCAATGATGAAAATAACAACAGATATAGCCAAAAATATGGATAATTGTGAAATAACGTATCTAGTACTCCTAGACTATAGCAAGGCCTTCGATGTTATTAATCGAGATTTACTTTTGGCTAAATTACGATACTATGGATTTAACAATCAAATATTGAGCTGGCTTAGTAGCTATTTAGCCAACAGAGGTCAAGTAGTTAGGATTGAAAACGATATATCACAAGAATCTACAGTCCTATATGGAGTTCCACAAGGAAGCATTTTGGCTCCTACACTATTTACAATCTTTACAGCGGACCTTCCAAATATTTTACAATATCAGTGGAATATACACCTATACGCTGATGACACGCAAATTTATAAATCTTGTTCACCAGAACACGTTAACGACCTCATTGATGAACTGAACTTCAATTTACAGTGTATACAAGAGTGGTCAGAGAAAAACGGATTAAGGCTCAACCCCCAGAAAACTATAGTCTTGTGTCTAGGCTCAAACGCTTTAATCAATAAGTCTAATCTTATCTTGAAAAAAGAAATAATGCTGAGCGATAAGGTGATAAGTGTCAGTGAAAGTGCGCGCGATCTTGGTCTAATTATAGACAAAAATTTAAAATTTGAAAAGCATGTCATCAGAAAGTGTAGTGAATGTTATGCGAAACTAAAAACGTTGTGGAGATATAAATATATTCTTACCCAAGATGTTAAATGGAGCTTAACAAATACAATTGTCCTCAGTTATCTTGACTATGGAAGCGCAGTATATTATAACTTCTTAACGGCTTATATGAAAAACAAACTGCAAGTGCTTCAAAACTGTTGTTTAAGATACTCCTTTGTGATACCTTACAGAGATCATGTAACGCCATATTATAATAGATTAAGTATATTAAAATTAGAAAATAGATTTACACTTTTATACGGAACTCTATTATACAATATTTTACAGTCGGAAGAACCAACATACTTACTTAATTTTCTTATTAAACGCTGTGTAATAAATAGAAGCACTATTAGTTTAAGGTACAGAGAACTATTTACAATTCCCCAGCATAACACCTATAAATTTGAGAGTAGCTTTGAATATGTAGCGCCAAAACTAATTAATTCCTTTATGGAAATACTTTTTAGTCCTTCTGTTACTCAGTTTCAAAAAGCATTTAAAAATAAATTGCTCAACATTCAGGACAGTACATCGTCGTAGCACATTACACTGTGTAATTTTATATACATATTAAGTTTTTTTTTTCTATGTTAAGGTGAAAGTGAAAAACGGCAATGCTGATCTTTCTCCTTTTGAATATATGTAACTACAAATTAGTAATAAATTAGTAATAGTGGTACATTTATATTAGTTTCGTTTTTTTTTTGTCTATTGCAGGTTATATTCAATAAATATATATCTATCTATCTATCTATCTATTTGTGCCTGTTATTAAATCATCTATAAAGAAATCGTTAAGAATAGCGGATTTTGCCCTTGGAAGTATTTCCGTTTCTTCGTGAGCTAATTGCTGCAACGTGCGCACGGCTAAAAACGGTGCCGACGCGGTACCATACGTAACGGTATTTAAATAATAACTTTGTAGGGGTTCATTCGGATTGTCCCTCCATACTATTTGTTGAAACGGTCGATCATTTGCATGAACAAAAATTTGGCGATACATTTTATGTATATCAGCTGTTAGAACGTATTTATACGTTCGAAATCGAGTAAGCAAGGAAAACAAATCAGATTGAATTTGAGGTCCGACTAATAATGTATCGTTTAAACTGACACCCGTGGTCGTTTTAGCACTTGCATCGAATACAACTCTTAATTTGGTGGACGTACTGGATGGTTTAATCACCGCATGGTGTGGAAGATAAGCATGTTTTGAGGGAATGTCCGACTTCGGGCATGAATTTAAGGTCATATGACCTAGTGCACGATATTCGTAAATAAATTTAGTGTATTCCGATTTTAAATTCGGTTGGCTTCCCAAGGATTTCTCTAATGTGAAAAAACGTTTAATCGCGATTTGCTTGGATTCACCCAATACTTCAGCGTTTTCCTTAAATGGTAATTTGACTACAAATCGCCCGGTAGAATCTCGAAAGTAATTATTAGCGAAACTTCGTTCACATGCGGAATGCTCAATGGAATTTACATTGTATTCCGGTATTGTCTCGAGTTGCCAAAAATTTGACAATTGACTGTCTAATGCAGCATGAAAACTTACTGGACGAGGTTGAGGCTGTAAAGCCCGCATTGGCCCCCCGAGTATCCAACCTAATTTGGTTTCTTGCAATACTGGGCCATGGTTTGATAATTTTAATTGACCTGAGCCCAATAAGTCCGAGAATTTTTCTGCGCCGATAAGCAAATCAATAGGCCCAGATATATTGAAAGTTGGATCAGCTAATCTAATATTATTTGGGATTTTGAATAACTGCCTTTCATAATCAATAAGCGGTAAATTCGATGTGATTTTTGGCAAAACAGAGCAATTTAACGCGGTTTCATATTTGCCGCATTTTGACCTTAACTTTACGACAGTGCAACACTGTACGTGGCTGATAGATTGATTTATCCCTGCAATCGGAAACTTGACGGACTCTAATTTAAGCCCGAGTTTCTTACATAGTGCTTCATTAATAAAATTTGGCTGTGACCCTGCATCTAATAAAGCTCTAGCAGTGTGGGGCTTATTATTTGCATCGAGCAAATCGATCAACGCGGTTGATAAAAATACATGTGCGCTCTGATTTGCACAGTGGTTACTGCTGGAGGTTGTAGCAATTACTTCCGGTGTCAAAATTGCAGAAATTGATTCGGAACTGAAATTTGGTGAATTGTCAACCTCAGCTTGTTGAAAATGTAATAAAGAATGATGTCTACCGTGACAAACACTGCAACCTTTATTTCGGCAATTAGTACTTGCATGATTATCGCGTAGACAGATTATACATAATTTGTTTTGTTTGGCTGCGTGGTACCGGTTTCTCGGCTCTAACTTCAGAAAAGTTTCACACCCTTGTATGTTATGTGCTTGTTTGCAATATGCACAGCGCACCTTATTTGTAGCTAAATGCGACGCACCTTGAAAATTATTATTTTCCCTAATCTTGGAACTGTTCGCAAATGTTTGTCGTTTGACCGGTTCTTTTTTAAAGCTAAGCGCCTCTAACAGCTGGCATCGTTTTGTCAAAAAAGTCAATAAATCCTCTAACGTCGGAATGTCTTGTGTAACCGAATTTTCCCATTCGCGATTTGACATGAAATCAAGTTTTGATGCCACCAAATATATAATTAGGCTATCCCAATGATGCGTGGGCAAGCTCAAAGATTTTAGGACCTTTACATGTAACATTACCTTATCTATCAGGTTTCGTAATGACTTGGATGAATCTTTATTACATTATCTAAATGGAACAATGCGTGAATGTTCTTTTTTATAATTAAACGTTTATTCTGATACCTGTTGGTTAGCAACTCAATCGCGATTTGTTAATTATCGCGGGTAATTGGAAGAGAACTGACCAACTGAAGCGCCTCTTCCCTTAGACACGATTTTAAATAATGAAACCGTTGCAAATCGTTTATTGTCTCGTTTTTATGTACCAACGTTTCGAAAGATTCGTAAAATGATAACCAGTTTTCACAATTCCCATTAAATTGTGGTAAATTTAGAGCTGGTAGTTTAACTTGCGTCTGAATTGAATTATTTGAAGACGCAGGACGAGGGGTGCCTACCTCTCGAGTGGAGCCATTCAGCTTTCTTAATAATTTCTTAATATCCGTCATAAGGGAAAGATATTGATCGAAAAAAATCGAATCTACCTGGTTTGCATCCAATTCTTCAATTTGAAATTGGATGCTATCAAATTCATCATTCAGAGGTTGTACTTGATCTTTAATAGTATTTAACTGATCAACGTCTAACTCGTCACTGCTTTTATTTCTAAATTTAGTTAATTTAGATTTTAGCATTGTGCGCTTGCTAAGCAGTGCTTTAATGTCTGCCATTTGGAATCAAGCGTAATAACTAAATAAAGTAATTTTACTGGCGTTACTCAAAAAGAGCAAACAATTATGAAGAAATTTCTTCAATTAAATTTTCCTCGACGCTAGTAATTAATGAACCAATTCTTCACGTTGAAAGAACGTACACAACATTAAACATGCGACAAAGGGAAATTAAACAAACGGTAGGATTGGAGACCACTCACCCCAAGAAGTTGACGCTTTTTGTAGGTACTGGAAACTCCACTGGCCTCGTAATGATGCTGAAGCTTCCTCCGATGAATGCCATACACGGCAAATGTGGATACAGATGATCCTCTTCAGATGAAGACGTTGAATCCAAGGTGTACTTGGTTCGAAATTCGGTTCGATATGACCAAAATATGTTGCGACTTGAACCTTACGGGCACAACGAAATACCGGCGGAGAATCACGCAAGTCGTCGCGGTCGTGAATGATTGAACACAACGAATATAATTGTAATAACACTTTATTTACAATATATACACCAATGTAACACTAAAAGCGGACTGTATAATTACAAATTTAAACTTGCCGGTACTGATTATAGAGGAGATGTATATCTCTCGGTGTCTTAACGTGACTCTGGTCGTGTCTGTCTCTTCGAGCCCAAGAAAACTCGGACACTCGTTAAACCACCCCTTTAGGAGTAGGGGAAGGAATGGTCGACCATCGCAAGAGAGAGCTGCATTTCGCCGAAAGCTCTAACAATAAACTAATGACCTCCGTTTTAAATTGCAGATGGTATTTACAAATGACATGCAAATCCAAGATTAGGATCTTAAGTATGATAGATTGCTGGACAGCGGGAGATGAGCAAGACTTAAATTAACCTGGCTGCAGCTCCTAATGCCACGAACAATTTCTAGGATTATTCTCAAGTAAATATTAAATATGATGCTTCAACACTATTGTTTGGCGTAATGTGTGTAATATATGTTACGGTCAGAGTAATAAATGCGTCTAGTATTAATAATTACCGATAAGTATTAATAATAACTGGTTGGTTGGTATTAATAATTTCCGGTAATTATTAATAGTTTTCAATTAATTATTAATAGTTTTCAATTTAATCATACTAACGTTAACATATACATACATGCCTCAAGTTTCTGAAATCATTCATTCGTGGTTCATATGTGTACGCCAATGACAGAACAGCACCAAAACGGTGCTAAAGATCCGATGTAATATGTACTCGTACAAGTTGATACCTACTATCATATCAGCTGAGAGCAACTTCTTTATATTTTTAAAGTGAAAGATCATTAAATTATTTGTTTAAAATTACAGAATAATTTGTTCTTAATGTGTTGGTGTTCTATAAATTATTTTAATGTTCTAATCTATCATCAGAAGGTTTTACACATTTTATGATGGATTAATAGAAAAGCTCAATCAAATTATTCTACTTGTTTTGTTCGAAGAAAACTCATGTGTTCAAAATGTGATAAGGTATAAAGTGACCAATTCTGTCCGGTCGTACATAAAAATGTTAAAATTGTGAAACAGATTAATTAAGCCTTTGCCAAGCAAATTATCAACGTTTTAGATATTATTACAAATTATACTTCTGACAGTTATACTTCGGTTTATCCCTCCATTAATAACGATTATTTCCAAAACAATGTTCGTTCCTTTGGTTTACTGAAGGGCACGTTTAGATGTCTTGACAACATTGAAGTTTGTTATATTTTTCATTAATTAAAAAACTTAAAAATTTAAGGATTTTTTCTATGATCCTGTCAAAATGACAACTTTTTGTACAGTTTCTAGTGACATTTGTAGCACGCTTAATATTAGCGCCCTAATTACGTCTTTTTCGCACGTTGCCATTGGTGGCGTGTTTTAATACTAAATTAAAACACGCTTTGCCGTAAGTTTGAATGTCAACATAACCTAAAATGTGTAATATAATGTGACGGAAAAAGTGTCACCGAACTAACTTTTTATATTTCTGTTACGATGGTAGCAAAAACAGCGTATGATACAAGTGTATAAGTACCATTAAAGCACTAGCGTACCTATACACTAGTATCATAATATACTATTGTTTGGCGTAATGTGTGTAATATATGTTACGGTCAGAGTAATAAATGCGTCTAGTATTAATAATTACCGATAAGTATTAATAATAACTGGTTGGTTGGTATTAATAATTTCCGGTAATTATTAATAGTTTTCAATTTAATCATACTAACGTTAACATATACATACATGCCTCAAGTTTCTGAAATCATTGATTCGTGGTTCATATGTGTACGCCAATGACAGAACAGCACCAAAACGGTGGTAAAGATCCGATGTAATATGTACTCGTACAAGTTGATACTATCATATCAGCTGAGAGCAACTTCTTTATATTTTTAAAGTGAAAGATCATTAAATTATTTGTTTAAAATTACAGAATAATTTGTTCTTAATGTGTTGGTGTTCTATAAATTATTTTAATGTTCTAATCTATCATCAGAAGGTTATTGTTTTACACATTTTATGATGGATTAATAGAAAAGCTCAATCAAATTATTCTACTTGTTTTGTTCGAAGAAAACTCATGTGTTCAAAATGTGATACTCATAGCAGCGTTTTTCAATCTGCAGGTCGAAATTCTTTAGTGAGTCTTAAACTAAATAATATAGAAAGACGAAAACTTTCTAAATAGATATATTCAATGAAATATGTACCATCTTTATTAAATATGTAGCATTGGTCAATATACCTAGAATAAATCTTAACTAAATAAGTAAATAGTTCCAAGTTATCGCAATATAAGATGCTATTCATTCAGTGGGTTGCTGTTTGAAAAACAATTTAATGGATGTCATTTTATCAGACTGAATTTCTGGAATGATTAACCAATGCCTGATTTAGAAAAACAAAAACTATTACTGAACTGCAAGTAGAATTGCTATTGTTTTGTCCACGGCTTGCTTAATTGTGTGGTAAACGTCAGTGACGTTTGTCACACAATTCAGTAGGCCGTGGTTTTATCCAAAGAATATGTACATAACTGAACAAGAAACGACACTCTTGGCGGCGCCTTTGATCTTTAACAGGACAAATTGTGTGGCCTTCACTACTCAGCGCCATTTTGCTGGGGTGCAAAAGAGCGGCAATTCAAAATTACAATTGTGTTGGGTACTGGAGTAATACGATGAAAGTTCATTCCAGTATTGTTTATTAAAGCATAATTGATTTTTACAGATTGTAGTAATTGTTGATTAACAGATATCAAAACAAACATGATAATTATATAAGTACATATTTACATAGAAGTAAAGAAGCTGACAGCTATTATACATGCATTAATTATTTATAGAAAAGTGAATTCCAATATTGTTTATTAAAACATAATTGATTTTTACAGATTGTAGCAGTTGTTAATTAACAGATATGAAAACAAACATGATAATTATATAAGTAAATATTTACATAGA
The DNA here is from genome assembly GCA_940337035.1 of Agriotes lineatus. Classification (NCBI taxonomy): domain Eukaryota; kingdom Metazoa; phylum Arthropoda; class Insecta; order Coleoptera; family Elateridae; genus Agriotes; species Agriotes lineatus. The sequence continues at coordinate 28,721 of CALNHX010003005.1, forward strand.
AGTAAAGAAATTGACAGCTATTATAGGTACATGCATCAATTATTTATAGAAAAGTGAATTCCAATATTGTTTATTAAAACATAATTGATTTTTACAGATTGTAGCAGTTGTTAATTAACAGATATGAAAACAAACATGATAATTATATAAGTAAATATTTACATAGAAGTAAAGAAATTGACAGCTATTATACATGCATCAATTATTTATAGAAAAATGAATTCCAACTCAAACTAGATCCAATAAACACGACTAACTACCGCAATCAAAGCGTAACTGGCGTTAACCAAAGACAAGAACAGGCGTTAACTGAGCACGTTGACCCGTTGCCTTGCTGACGATATAAATAACGGCCATATTCCTAGTAAACCTGCGCACTGGAAAATGCCTTGCCCCCACTCGATCGAGTGTCGCTTCTTGTTCAGTTATGTACATATTCTTTGGTTTTATCACTGCAAACATGTACCAGACGTAGTAGTAATAAATAATTTTAGAAAATGTTCTGATGTGCTTAATCTAATCCAACTATAACTAATAAACAAATGCAAATTAATAACCATTTCATTCTACATTTGCTAATGGTAAAATTATACAGCGGCACATCTGTTGAAGTGGCATGCAGCATCCGGTGTATTTATAATCGATTATCATCACAGGTCGTTAGAAGTTATAAACCACACATGCCAAATTCTACGTATATTTATAAATTACGGAGAACCATCTGCTGGTAGCAGTAATTAAACTGGAAACTGATACAAACCAAAGTTTTAATCCCGAACATCTAATAATTCCCGTAAAAAAACTAGTGGCAATTTCCTATCGTTAGAAAACGTTCCTGTAAGGCCAACGCCCGAGGATTACACTGCAGAGGGCAACTTTTTAACTACGTGTTCCGAAAGTTGCACAATATAATTTGCACTAGTAACCCTCGTCCTGAAAATGTATTATGGACGCTGGAAATTACCCAAATAACTTACAATTCGCTGGGGTGGAGCGCCGGCATTTAGTGAAATTCGATTTTTAAATTAAGCTCTACATTAGCAACTGGGCTACGTTGAATATCGAGCAATTTTTTTCAAATACATAAAACAGTAAGCCTCGGTGCTTTAAAAGGTCGGGTGAAACGCTGAAATCTAAAAAGCTGATCACGTCGAGATAAACGAATTCTCGCAAATTAAGCTAAGTTAGATGGAAGTGCTGACTAAAGCAAAACTGAACAACAAAAAGTCATCTGCTATTGGATTGATCACTTTTAATTTTTGAAGTTCTTATTGTGACAAGTTTTTTATCTTTAAATGGGCCAGTTTGTGGCTAATGTCATATTACGACGTAATGACTAGACAATGAAACAGCCTCATATACATGCAGTTTTTGGGTAATTTTAACGATTGCTGATTATTTTTATCATCAAAATTATTAAAGCAATATAGATATCAGCAAGTTATTCCTAGTTTCTCCTACAGTGAGTTATACGGACAATGCATGATTGTTGGTTGCTGTTTTCTTTCCAACATCTCAATGGCATGAGAAGACAAGATAAAATGCCAAAACAAATTTTATGAATTTATTGGCAATGTTAATGACTACATTGTATACTGTATACTTAAAGTCACTGTAGTTATTCCACTTAGTAGGTACAAAGCTTGTATACTTTGACTAGTTTGTTGTTTCACAGGGGACACTACAATCACATTTAGGAGAAGATAGAACGTTCCATTTAAAAAATGAATCAGCTCACCTGTCGACACTAGTGCTTATTCTGTTCAGCATGACCTATAGCAAAATAAAGTTTCACAAACAAATTAGAGTTAATGTACCATTGCTCCACAACGTTGATGTTAAAATTCCAAGTTTCTGCTGCCGATATTAACCTCACAGTATGATCGACTTGGACATCAAAGTTTTATGTGGAGCACACTATTGAGCACTGGAGAAGATAGATTGGACAAGGACACTGGAGATTACAGATAAAACGGGTGATCCTCACGTCGCCACATAGTTTTAGTATCTTTATTATACATAGTTTAGTTTACTCAACCTAATTAAATCGGGTAGATTTAAAAATATTTAAGCTTAAGCTTGTTCTTGTGTTGAAATAACTTTTTATTTTAATAAGTTAATGTTAGATACATGCCCTTTTATAAATTTTCTCTTCAGTTTATTTCTCTTTTGTTAGCTCTATGAGAACGACTACTCTTATCTCAAGTTCGGTTCATGCATATTCAAATCATTATTTGTGATAGTTAATCAGCACACTAACAAAATTATTTATAAATTATGACATTTCTACAACTGTCAAAGTGAAAACTTCATGAAAGTGAAAAGTCAACCAAATGATATCTGTTACACATTATTATTTTAAATATCTATTAAAGTAAGTAGTTCTTTCAAATATGTAATGCATTCACTATTAAGGAGTTATTGACGTTTTATTTACATATACCTGTCACAAATTCCACTTAATACGCCAGCTCGATGTTTTGGTCTAGTACTTGTATAAGTAAGCTGTCTACACTGCACCGTCGAAACTGCTAAGTAATAAAGTAAATAAGCTCATTTCAACATCCATAACTGTAGCTCTATCTAATTTACTCCATTTGTAGCTCCATAAATGTTCCCAACTCTGCGACTGACCGTGTAGCACAAACGACTTGACTTACAGCTGCGGTGAAACCTCCAATCATCAACCAAACTGCTCAGATAATCTACACACTGAAGAGCAGCTCCCCTCTTTAACACCAAGTAATCACTCTTCTGCAGTTCTGATACAAATTAACCTCAACTGCATATGCTGATCACTTCCTGTATAGTTCCAATTGAGACACCACTACTGCAAACAATCCCAGTCTACCGGAATCACCCTTCTTGTAACAGCCACCAAGCCACCAGCTATCCAAACTGCTCTCCCTCTTTATCCAATCCAATTATTACAGTACAATTCAGACGTCCTACAAGAACACTGATGCTACCCAAGTCAAAATTTAAACCATACGGAGAAATCCATTTGATTACAAGCTCGTCCAAGTCCAAACGTTTATTCACATGCGGTGAACATCCAATTCCGGCTTAATTGTAGATGTATTCACCTGACAGCAACTCATATGAAGTTCCGAATCAAAAGGATATCTAATATTGTCTTATATGTAGTTTATCTAAATACTTTGCAGACATTTTTATTCCATGAAGACTATTTAATTATTCTTAGTTAATCTCATTTTTCTTTATACCATTTGTACTTTTCTATATTATACAGTTAGATTTTTAAACTTCGTTTTTATCGTCATTTCACTAATTTTAATTAAAGACACCCTTTAATACTCCAACCAGATAATATAAATCTTTTATTAAAGGGTTTTTATTCTTTCAAATTTACTTCTATTACAAACACGTTTTACATTTTGGAAAAAAATGGTTATTTTTAATATATCTCATTTTCCCTACCAATAATTATTATACCAACTTTTCTTTACAAACTAACAGTCCTGGATACATTTCTATATGATATATTTCATTCTGACATGTCACAATTGACGTTTTCAAATAATTATTTGAGTCTGGCTTTTACTTTACTTATTCCGATTGTCATTTAATACAAATTAAGATCTAAACTCGGATATTACCAAACAACTAATCTATTTTTAATGCATAAATCCACCCATGTACTTTTTAATTACTAATTAATGTATTCTTTCAAAAGAATTTCCTACCTACATATAATTTTATAGATAATTAGCAGTCTCAAGAAGCTACCACTGCAATATATTGCAAGCTAATGTTGTGATCGCATCGCCTATGTTTAGTTGTTAAGGCGACGATCTAATAAAATATAAATTGTTAGCTTTTTTTCTTACCTTTAGGTCGACTTTCTATATTTTACTTCAAAAACTGTTCGCTATAAAAGTGTGCTTAGGGCCCATCACTAGTTACAGTGAAGACGACGTGTATCCTTTAGTAATGAAATGTCCAAATTATCTGGGCGCCAACAAGTTTTATTACTCCCAAGTACACTTATATAGGTGAAAGAAAACTTATATACTTCGCTGTATACAGTTTGTCCGCGGATTGAGTTCACATAAGGTGTAAATGACAAAAAAAATCGAGTTAGATGTTAATATTCTAGTAATCGCTCCTGCTGGTTCTCAAACCAAGATTTTCAGAAAATCAGTCAAATTAATTAATATGCAGAGTGTTTCTAGAATCGATTTTTAAAAAATGGCTAAGAGTAAACTACCTTTATTAGAAGAGATAACAAAAAAAGTATTAAGAAAAGTTGTTTAGAATTAAGAGTAATGGTAGACTCTCAATTTTCAGAGAAATCGGCGTACTTTGATTTAAAAATTTTTTTTTGAATTTTTATACCAACATACCTTTTATCGTAGCTGTAGGAGGCACTCCAGTATTTTTTTAACATCTTAGATCATGAACCAGTTAGAGTGCCTCCTACAGACAGGATAAAAAGTATGTTGGTATAAAAAAACAAAAATCATTTTAAAAAATCAAAGTTGACCGATTTGTCTGAAAATTGAAAGTTTGCTATTATTCTTAATTATAAATAACTTTTCTTAATACTCTTTTTTGTTATCTCTTCTAATAAAGGTAGTTTACTCTTAGCCATTTTAAAAAAATCGGTTTTAAAAACACTCTGTGTATTAATTAATTTGATTGATTTTCTCGAAATCTTGGTTTGAGAACAAGCAGGAGCGATTCCTGGAATATTAACATCTAACTTGAAATTTACCCCTTATGTGAACTCTCCGCGGACACACTGTATATACAGCACATTACAACCCTTTAAACTTTAATGTTTGAATGAAAGAAGCAATTCTTTATATAGATTTATTGATACTTCTGGTTTTGATTAGTCCATTCTCGTTGCATAAACGGGAACAATTGTCGACTTCAAATTCCTATCTAATCATAGTTCGTATTATAAAACGGGGTACCCCACTTAAGCTTACGTCAATTTGACTTTCTAACTACTATATTTGACGATAATACTTACTCACAGTTATATAATAGTGTACAATTAAAGGGTTATAAACTGTTCCTACTTTTTGAGAGTATGCAAAATATCACAAGTTTAACTTTACTTCATTTATCTGGTAATCGCTACGCTTGTGGAATCGAAAACTAGCCTCTTAGGAGTTTAATCAGCATGCATCACCGTTCAAGAGGATAATTTGCTCTCCTAACTCCTACTCTGACAGTCGCTAAACGTCAGCTCTCATTTGACCGCAAGCAATCGCACGATCTCCGTAGTGAAATTCTTATGAAGAGATGTTCAAACTAATGCGTTTCCGTCTCCCCGAATTTGTTGATACCCTGATATAACAGGCAAACTCTATGCAGCGAATTCCGTAGTTCCCTAATCAGTCGACGACTTGGAACTATTTTTCCATTGGAAAATGGTACCCGCTCTCAAAATCTGCCTCAATCACGCTTCGTTAGTATCCACATACCAACGTATGTCTCAAAATTTTTGGCAGAAAATACAACTATATGAAAAAAATGGAAATATCAAAATATCGGGTTGGCTTTGCGAACAAAAGTAATTCAATGATTTGTCATTTTAATGACAGTTCAGTTACCGAAACCGATTGCGTTGTGATGGCTTATAAATTAGAGCTTACAAGAAGCGTTTACAATTTACTTGGGCAGATGCCTAAAGCTCAAATAATCCGACTGTTTGAAAATCAAAATGTGTCACGGAGAAGCATATATCGTACGACATCAGAATGTGAGCAAGGTTTAGCATGCCTAAATCTTCCAAAAAATGGAAAACCTAGAGTAACTAGACTATTAACTGAACGTAGAGCAAACCAGTTAGTCGGAAGTGCCAAGAATAAAATTGGTTAGTCATTGAGAAAACTTTCACGGCGAGTTAGAGGCGAAGCTGTGGACAGTCAAAGTTATATTAACAATTGCTTAACAAAATTAATTTTCTCCACCAGAATCATGCTAAAGATGATATTATGTTTCGGCCAGACTTGGCTTCCTGCCATTATGCACGTGAAATTAAAAATTGGCTTAATGCTCACAACATACCTTTTGTGCCGAAAAACGACAACCCCCCAAATTTACCGCAGGCTCGGCCAATTGAAGATTTTTGAGTCATTTTGTCTCGAAAAGTGTAAGGTGGAGGTTGGGAAGCCGAAAACGAGCAACAATTAAGACGGCGGATTTTTAGAAAAATTCGAGAGATTGATGTTGAAACGGTCCAAGGCTTGATGCGAGATGTTCCCAGAAGACTGCGTATTGTTGAAGACTATGGACCTTTACATTTAATTTAAAATTCAAGTTTTGTTGTTTATAAAGATGTTAATTATATCTGTTCAGAAAAATTGCCGTAACATCATTTTTACTTTTAAAAATGTTCTAAAGAAATTTGTGCCAAAAGTTTTGAGACGTTATTAACGAAGAAGGAGAAATCCCGAGTTTACGACATTTTTACCACGAAACTCTTAATGCACAGCTAAGTTTTTCGCATGTCACCGATTCGAAAACAAGAACCTGTTATTACATTTCTACCCTCTTTTCTTTCTTAAAAACCCTTCCAACTCGGATATTAATTTTTATACGCTTCGACTGCGTTTTCCCAATTGATCGTCTATTCACGGCCATATATAGCGTAAACTACTAACATTAATACAATCGGTTTTTAATACATAACAAAATCAAATTATTACAATATTTTAAAACGTTCAAACGCATTTTAATTTAATACTTAGAATTCAAGATATCAAGCTTATAATATAGGGAATTACTTACATACAATTCTACGACGTAATATACACTAATAGTACTTCAAGAATCTATTATGTCGTAGAACTACAAAACAAAACAACTACAAAATATGAAAATCTGAAAAAGGCTTTACCCAGAACTTCCATGGGCGGCATTGTAACACTAAATAATTTTAAAAATCAAATTAAGGTAGGAGAAAAAATATTTTCACATTTCTAATAAATTAAATAAATTTTCAAATAAAAAAAGACATTACCCGTGGTCGAATTCGAACGGCAGGCAAACAGCGTGTGCAGCCCCAATGTTTAGTGGGATATCGTAAGTGACTGGACAATTTCTACCTGCGCCACGGAGGACCGACCTCTCGAATTTCTACGTCGCAGCTATATTTAGTAACACGCTAATTTGTGCCTCGTCTCTGTATTGTAAAAAATTTATTCTGTATCTTTTGGCTCCTATTTTTGGTAAGAATAAAGCCTGCACTACGTACAAATTATTACTTGTGTCTATTACTAAGTTGAATGAAAAATAAACAAGATTTTATTTTTTAAGGGGCTCACTCTGTATACCGGATGACAATGAGACTACTACCCACGGCGGCATTTCGAAACGGCTTGAGATAGAAATATGCAACATGTCGATAGGGTTGGAAATTGTGAACAATTGTAACATAAAAACAATTGAATGTACTTTCTGGTTTCACCGGGAATGACCTTGACTTTGTTATTTTAAATAGGACACCCTATATATTTTCTCTTTTTGTGACTTTCTGAACAATTCGAAATAACTTTTGTCTAACATACCCCATATCAAAAATTAATAGTTTTTGAAATAGAGCTGCTCAAAAATATGCCGTAATTCCTATTTGTTTGTATTTTACGGAAAAACGGAGTAGGCCAGGACAAAAACAACCACGGTTATTTGTTCCTTATTCAAAGGGGTATCCAATAAATAATCAAAAAGAAGAATTAATGCAAGTTGAAAAAATGTGTCCGTTTCGAAATACCGCCGTGGGTAGTAGTTTCATTGTCACCCGGTATATTTGTATGAAATTGTACCGGTTTCATTCCAGGTATATATATAATGTGTACCGCTACCCACCTCAGAATGCGGGCTATGGAATGACCAGGGAGTTCGCACGGGCCATGCTAGGATCACCGACATGGCTGCTAGAGAAATACCTCTATCAGCCTACAGGGTAACCGAAGCAGAGGACCGGCTAAGGTTAGAAAAAAGATTCTCTCTCATTATCCCAACATGGGAACAGTGGGAGCAAAAAAGGGGTTAAGCTCCAGTCGAATGCCTTGATATGCTACACGGATGGTTCGCGAGTGGCGGAAAGGCAATCATCTGGAGCAGGAATTTATATGGAAGGCCGGGGGGTGCAAGAAAGCTATGCTTTAGGAAGATTCACCACGGTATTCCAAGCAGAAGTTTATGCCATCCTATCGGTGGCAACAAGGAACGAGGTCAGGATATCCCCAGAGCAAAAAAATTATATTTGCTCCGATAGCCAAGCCGCACTAAAAGCAATCTTCTCGGCCAGGACAAGATCAGCTCTTGTCCAGGAATGTGGAGATGCTTTAACCGAATTGGCAAGGGAAAAGGACGTCGAGCTCATCTGGGTCCCGGGACACACGGGGGTCCAAGGCAACGAGAAGGCGGACGAACTAGCCAAACTCGGAGCCGGGGAAACTTGTTTTGGACCGGAACCTTTTTTGGGTATAACAAGGCAGCATGTCTCAGCAGCCCTAACCGGGTGGGCCTACAAGACCAGCGAGGAAAAGTGGAAAGGATGCAGGGGCTGTCTTCAGGCAAAGTACCACATAGCGGAATTTGATTCAAAGAAATGGGTCTGGCTAATGGGAAGGAGCCGAAGAACCACAAATCTTTTGATAGGGATCTTGACAGGCCACTGTAAACTAAAGAGACACCTAACACTGATAGGAGTAGAGGAAGATCCCATTTGAAGGAAGTAAAAAGCTACTCATAACTCACCAGGAATTTTATTATTTTTCCCTCAATCTTATGGTAACCATGCAACAACAAACAACGTCTTAGCAACCATACATTCAAGCAATCCTTGATGTTACTTACATATACTTATTTTAAATGCACTTATGACATTTTAATGCTATTTTTACTTCCCTCGTCTAAAAAACGAAGGAAGTATTATAATGGCAAACAAATCACTTTCCGAGATTTCTTCAGATCTTCACGTTTCAGGGTCCCTAGATGACAAAAAACAGGTTTTCTTAATTTCCTCTGTCTGTCTGTCTATCTGTCTGTTTGTCTGCCCTCCTGTCTGTCTCTCTGTCTGTCTGTCTGTGTGCCTGTCTCTCCGTGTGTTTGTTGCCGGTATAACTCAAAAACTATTTGTTGGAAGAAGACGACATTTTGCATACGGATTATATGCCTTCTTGGCATGAAACCGACAAAATTTCGATAAAATATATACAGGGTGAACACCTTGAGCAATATAATGTTGCCTATTCCTCTTTAACTTAAATCAAAGTAATATTTTGCACATAGCTCAGGTTTTTTCACTTGTCGAAAAAGGGCATATTTTAAACTCAACATATACAAGCTGAGCACCTTAAAAATAAAATATTTATTTTTGCTTTAACTGAGAAATAGATAAAAGTAATCATCTTCAGAAGCTCAGGCTTTACCCTTGACGAAAATGGGAACCAACAGATACAGGGTAAATGTTCTAAAAAAGAAAAAATTTCAACAATAAATGCGTTGTATTTAAGGCAGCCGCATCTCATCTATGGAAGGTGTCCTCGGTGGCCTCGGCAGCGAACGACCGCTTTACTTGCGGGCTACCGCCGATCATTGAAATTGGATTCGCAGGCTCGTTCGCAAACACTAAAATTCGAATTCCAACGCCAGTAACGCTTTTTATTGTTAAAATTGATGTAATTCGCATTACCAAGTGTTTTCTTTTATTGTATTAGTATTATTAGGAACGTAAACATATTTTTACCCTTATTTTCCTTTGATTTTTAAAATTGTTTAGTGTCACAACACCCACTTGCGAGGGAAGTTCTAAACAAAGCCCTTTACAACTTTTTATATATTTAATGGCAACATTTTATATGCTCCATAAATAATGCAATGCAGTAAATCAAAATAAAATGTAATGTAAAAGTGTGATTTACAGAAAAAGATGGCTTTTGAAAATAAATTTGAAGACGTATTCACGCAAATATTTATTATTATATTGTCATGATAATATACTTTCATTAAAACAATAATGAAATAATAAATGAGGCTTTATTCACACTGTAATACTAAGTAATAACACCAATTCCTCTAAAGGATTAATATGTGACGTAATTTATAATTAAATTATTTAGAAAACATTATTTTGCATTCCATCTTAGAAGTGATAGTCTAAACTAAATCTTAATTGTATATTGTTAAAATTTGTATCTACATTAATATGCAATTCCAAATAAAATAAATTAATGATGTAATACGTTAAATCAAATTTTTCTTAAAGTGGGTTTCGTTAAATTTCCATTCATTTCTCCAAAATAATTTACCTCGCTACCTACTCAACGCATTTCATACAGAATACAATAACAAGGAATATGTAATTAATAACTACATAATTCTGTCTCCTTTAGAACAGTATGGAAACTTCGCCAGAATGGTAAACATTTCTTGTTTGATCTCCAGCTCTATACACTATTGTGTGCATTGCTTCAAGGTGCATAGTCAGTTATTAATAAGTTTATAATTACCCCCTTGCTTTGTAATTTGTGGGACTAACAGACATTTATCAACTCCATTCATTTGTCTTCGTTCTCAGCTATATTGTAAGTATATTAATTAATTTTCTGACTAGAAGCTAAGTTTCCACTTTTTTTTTTGTATAGTAATTCGTATCAGGCTATACGACCTATTATACGAGGTGTCAATCAACTATGTTGAAACAAATAGGCCACTGGCCTAACATAAGAACTGGTGGCAAAATGAGCAATATAGCCTCTGAGGAGGCCGGACCGAGTTCGATTCCTGTTGACTACACGGGCTACCACTCCAACGCCTGTGATAGTCGTTAGCTTTAACAAGGGAACCTTCATTTCGGCGGGCAAAACTAGCCACCTATCCGGCTTACGAGCAAAGATGGTTCATAAGACTACAACTTTGGGGATTTAAATAGGCGACTGATCTAATATAAGAGAAACTGAGGGAGAAGTACAATTACTCATAGAAACATTGCGATACATTTTATCTATTTTGTACATGATTTTGAATACTCCTCAACCGTTTATGATCCAACAAAAGTGGTTTTTCTTAAGGTGCGATTTCATTATTTAAGACGTTAAAAACATTTTCTTCCGTAATTGGTTTTTTCGTACACTAGCATTGAAAGATCTGCTTTGCCGTACAAATTTATTAATTAGAAAGTTACACTTTGAGGTATTCGTACGGCAAAGTAACACTTTGCAATTTTACTTTGCCGTACAAATACCGCAGAGTGTACCTTTCTAATTAATAAATTTTACGGCTAATTCAGATGAGAGGATAAATCTATTATTCCGTTTTGTATGCTAGTGTACGAAAATAGTAATTTACGATATAAGTGCGTAAAGCTACTCTTTATGCCTTAATTTTCCATGTTTTAAAAATTTTAAAACACGTTGCTTCTGACAACCTGCCTAATGAAATCTTTTAAATATGTTACTACTGACGACGTAAACTAATGAAAATATGTTATTAAACAGTCGTTTTACAAACTTAAAACTGCCAACTAAAAGGCAATTTTACACACTGTCGTAGATAAAATATACGAAACTCGTATGAAAGTGGCTTTTCCGTACTAGTCCCGAAATTTTCACTCTAAAAAACTCCACTGTATATACTTGTAACGTAAATTAGGTACTTTTACAATTCAATTTTAAAAAATCTTCCTTTTACAGTGATCTTATAATTAGTAAAAAATTTGTATTTTAATTTTTAAGCATTTTTCAAAAATGTTCAAAAATTACAAATTCTACAAAAACGATACAAAATAGAGCGTTAGTTGAAGAGACAAATTTTCTCTAAAATTTTAAGCTGAATTCAAAAGTGTAATAATATACCGAGGTTTCTATTTAAAGTAGGGGTTAATAAAATAAAATAGGAAAAAAAAACAAAAGAAACCCATTTTAGAAGTATTCAACTGGAAAATCACCTATTTCACATCAATACACATTAAAAATGTAATAAAAATGTAAAGTTTGAAAAAAATCGTTAAAGCCATATTTGAAAAAATCGAAAAAACCGAAAAATTGCAAAAGTAAACACCTACTTCCGGTTATGCGATTTTCTTCATAAGCTTGCTGTCGCATCTAGATAGTTCACAAAACTTATATATGAAGTTTTAACGCCATACCTCTTTTCGTGTTTAAGATATTCTGTTCACAGACACACAGACAGAACCATGAAAAAAAATCTGGTGTGATACACTCACACAACTTCCTTTTACAGTGATCTTATAATTAGTCAAAAATTTCATTTTTAATTTTTAAAAATGTCAAAAATTTTCAAAAATTACAAATTCTAGAAAAACGGTACAAAATACAGCGTTAGTTGAAGAGACAAATTTTCTCTAGAATTTTAAGGTGAATTCGAAAATGTAACAATATACCGGGTGTTTTATTTAAAATAGGAGTTAATAAAAGAAAATAGAAAAAAAACAAAAGAAACCCACTTTAGAAGTATTCAACTGGAAAATAACCTATCTCACATCAATACACATTAAAAATGTAATAAAAGTGTACCATTTTACAATTTGCACTGATCCGTTGCTTCGTAGTTATCGATTTTAAGATAGAAATTACAGCAGATATTATCTACTGACAAAATACGCGAACTGTCAAAGTTAAATTCTCGGCATTTGTAAATTCGACATATCGTCTGCGGTGTTCGTAGTAAGAAAAATCTCTCTGTATGTTATTCGGAGTAAAAGTGACTTTATGTGGCTTAGCTGAATTATTTGCCTCACTACAATAAACTTCAGCTTCGCCACATAAAGTATCACTTTTACTCCTAATAACATAATCTACTATTTTTGGTTTCAGGGGACTCTAAAACGTGAAGATCTGTTGAAAACTCAATTTCTAATTTTTGGGGGAATCCAATACTTCCTTTAACGTAAAAGGAAGTACAAATGCAAATATTATTTTAATTTGCGTAAGGCCATCTAGGTATGTGTTAGACTAAAACTAGTAACCTATTAGTTTTCGGTATCGTTAAACATTACTTTTTAATAGGAAAGAACCTAATATTTCTTTTTATGATACGATGATATACTGCTAAATTGAAACGTTTGATGTACTGAAACTGGTTTAGAAAAATCTATGATTGACTACATGCTAGCTAATAGAGAAATAACTTTATCACAAGTACTAGACGTTGAAGCCTTAACATCGGTTAATCTGGGAACCCAGCATAACCTAGTTCTTGGAAATATAATCATCGAAAAACCGGGAAAAATAAAAAGGTCACCATTATACATAGAAAAATACAATATAGAATCGTTATCCTCAGAAAGCACATCGAAATTGTACGTGAACAGATTATCAAAAAACTAACAGACAGCGAAGACACAGAGGATGTACAAACTCAATGGCAGAAAATCAAAACTAGTATACATAAAGCCGCAGAAGAATATATTGGGAGAAGAATAATAAACACCAACTCAGCAAATCAAACTAACCCTGCCGGGTTTACTCCTGAAGTTAAAGAACTCGCAGAAGAGAAAAGGAGTATCTTAAAATACAAGAGCGCACAATCACAAGAAGAACATACGAAATACATTCAATGCAGAAACAGAATAAACGCAAGTATAAAAGCAATAAAAAAGAACATTGCATAAAATTTACAAGTTACATGGACCATGACATGTCCGGGGCACAAAACAAGGTATGGAAAATGCTCAAAAATAGGAAGAATCCGGTAAATGGATTTGTACACATTAAAAACTCACATTAGAAACATGGGAAACATACTTTAGGAAACTCTGTGGTAACAAAGAAAATATAGAATTAGTGGAATGAGAAACGAGACAAGCAGAAAAAATTGAAGAATCTGAAGTAACAGTAGGAATTAGGAAATTAAAAAATAGAAAGGCTCCCGGAACAGACAATATACCTAACGAGCTTCTGAAATATGGTGGCGAACAATTAGCACAAGAACTAACTAAATTATTTAACAACATCTTGGAAACATCTATAATACCAGAAGACTGACACCATAGCCTAACGATACCAATCTTTAAAAGAGAACAAAAAATCTGGTGTGATACACTCACACAACTTCCTTTTACAGTGATCTTATAATTAGTCAAAAATTTCATTTTTAATTTTTAACCATTTGTTAAAAATTTTCAAAAATTACAAATTCTACAAAAACGGTACAAAATACAGCGTTAGTTGAAGAGACAAATTTTCTCTAGAATTTTAAGGTGAATTCGAAAATGTAACAATATACCGGGTGTTTTATTTAAAATAGGAGTTAATAAAAAAAATAGAAAAAAAAACAAAATAAACCCACTTTAGAAGTATTCAACTGAAAAATCACCTATCTCACATCAATACACATTAAAAATGTAAGAAAAATGTAAAGTTTAAAAAAAATCGTTACAGCCATTTCCCATGACTTTCCTCGTAGGATGAGTATTTTAACCGATATTCTGCTCGGAAGACAACTAAAACTACAATTTCGAACCTTTTCGGAAAAATAGCCAATTTTTGAAGCGCTCTATCTCGGGATGTATTGGAGCGAAGCCGCTGTTAGACCGAAATTGTAGAAAATTTTACCTACTTTAAAAGTGTACAGGGCAACTTTTTCCGTAGAATGCACATTTTAGAGAAAATAAGCCAAAACCTGAAAAAAGTTCGAATAAAAAAAGTTTTTCGAGCACCACGCAGTTAGCACAGGTCTTTCAAAGCTGCAAACTTGGTTTTACACTATTGGTATCTATCCTAACAACATCCCAAAAAATCAGGACGGTGCAATTTTTTGCGACCTATGATGCTTTAAATGACTGGCCTATACAGGATTGCGAGCATGTAAAGGCGTGCAGAATTATACGCACATTTTTAAATTTTATACTATTTAAAATACTGGAACTAATAACCGCAGATAACATTTAAATTAAATGCAAAAGTAATGATGGTCGTAGTGTAAAAATCTTTAAATTAAAATTAAATAAAAATTCATAAGTGTGCCAACTATTGTAACCTACCTTAGAAGGCTCACACATCTCCCACTAGCTCAATCCTCGGCTGCGATATGGGTATGATAAGTGTGGGATTTTAGTTTACTTTACTTTCGCGGTCTTTGTTCATTAAACAAGAAGTATTGGGCGCCAACAATTTTATTTTAAATTGTGAATTTTTTCTTTGATATAGATATTTACATTCAATCTTATAAATCAAGGTTCATATTTCTGTAAAATGGGAGTTTAACATGATAAATGGTTAATTAATATGGCAATTTCTACATTTCACTTTATATAGAAGTATTGAATTAAAGTTACTATTACTTTGATTTAAACGATTCAACTCATAGTTTTGTAAAAGGTTTTCTATATTTTACTAACATTCAACGACTTTCAGATAAGATAAATCTAAAGAGCTCTTTATACCCTCTTAACCTATTTATAGTTTTAATTAATGTTGTTAATTGGTTTCACGTTTAACACAATTCACATTTCCAAAGCATAAGAAATGCCCATTATTTCATAGATGTCTGCTTTATAACATTAAACCCCTATAAACTGACGTTTATAAAATTATAACCGGGTTTGTTTCACCTGGCTACTAAGAAGGTAATTAATTGTCTTATAACGTTATTATGAAGTCTTTGACTGTTGATAATATGGCCTACGGCCTATGCCCTTATTTGGAGTAACTTGACATATTTTATGATATGAATTAACTGAACAGCATTTATTTATTCCTCAAGTTTTTAGAACTAACCTATAAACAAAACAAACAATCGATGGTGCCAGCAATCGTTGCCTTTCCCATCGAGTTGAATGTTATGTAACTAGAACGACACCCATCGCCAAACCAATAAAGTAGTTCTCTCTGGTGAGGTTTCTTTATTAATAACTAACACGATTTTAATATGGTCGTCCTTTCCCGGCTATGACCTTCGATAAGGTTTTGCTACGACCCTGGAGGATTCTGTTCCACCCTATCATGATGGCTCGTTGCTTTTAAAGAGCAAGGATTAGAGGGGAGGCTAAAAAAGCTAAACCAAAGATACTCTCAATTAAGATTTGTATAAATTACCCTATTTCTTATCTACCAGTTAACTAATAACCGCTTTTCTAGTGAGAAACTGCCCAATCAATAAATCCTATTTCCTTGAAAAAACATTATTTCTTAATATATTGTAGAATTATACTAATTAAAACCTTACAATGGCAAAGTTTATCTTTTTAAGCTAGGACTTTGTTCTTAGCTTGGCTTTTTATGCGTTTTTTATTCAAAACAGGCAGTGGTCTCTCTTTTATTATCAATCTCAGAAATATTTCCAATAGCCACCTAACCAAATTCAAAAAGGTCTATTTGAAGAGTATGCAACCTGTATTTCTCTTAAATGCTTTTTTCTACTCACTGTATAGAAAGTCGGCTTTTACGCCTTAGTTTTAGGAAACAAAACTGTCAATTTCCAACCAGCGGGAGCCAATTTTTATTTGCTCCCTGCGGGAGCCAATATTTATTTGCTCCCGCATTTGAGTTTATGTCACCATGGATATCACACCAAAGCTTTACAACGTTATGTTGATTTGGAAATTAGACAAAATGTCACTACAGAAATCTAGAGTCACTGTAATGATTTGCTAAAGCAAAATTTTTGAAATTTCGCGCAATAGAACATGCGTTCGAAGAAAAAATCATATATATATCACTGGAGCAAAGGTTCATTTCCTCCCTTGTGTGTTTAATGCCCTCCGCTAACGCGTCGGGCATTAAATTCACACGCTGGAGGAAATGAATACCTTTGCTCCCTAGATATATAAATAGCTATAAGTTGACTAACCATGAGACAATACTAGTATTGCTTACATCTTTATTTTCAGACAATACTAGTATTGCTTACATCTTTATTTTCATGTATTTCTGATTCAGTGCAGTTTAAATAAATTGCAACTAGTTTCTACTAGTTGCAAGAGACTTCACTTTTTCATTACAAACACCGAACACGATAAAAAGTGAATTATTTTATTAAAACGGAAAAATAAAATTGTATGATTCATCTAGGCAATTTAAAATTTTGACGGTTTGTGTAATTACACCTTAAATTCAACCGTGTTCGTTGATTAAGGTAACGGTTTCCCTAATTTGTCTTTTCCCTCTGTCGGTAGCACTCAAGGTTTACATTGGTTTTCTCTAGGGTTTTGTTCTATTTCAAGGAGCGCTTGTGCTACTTTGTAACCACCAGTGCGGATACGGATTAGAGCCAAAGATTAAACTGAATATTTTATTAGTGGTACACCGTTGAAAGAGAAAGCGATTGCGGTGTACTGGAAAGTACAAACATTGCTCTGTACATTAAAACTGAAATATTTTTAAGAATTAACACTTCGAAACTTTAACCGTCACATAAAATATGTCATCTCCGTAATTTATCTTTTCTATAAAACAGCAAGTTTGCCAAGCAGCAGCCAAAAACTTCTTCGATAATTAGCACAGGAAGTTAGAATCTTTACACAAAGAAATTTATGTGCGCCATCAATCTCAATTACGCGAGCTTGTAAAAGAAGATATCATCTCAAAGTTATCATTTTCCAGCGACTTATAGATACAAACTTTTTATAGCACTTCTACTCTTTCACAGTTAATGACGCAGATATATTGTTTCAGCTTTGGTGAAGGAAAATCGGACAAAGAAATCCTGGATAATCTTCTGCTAGCCAAACGTTACGACAAGAGGCTACTGCCTCCTGTCACAGGTTAGTATTTCGCAATAATTGACTTGAGTCAGTATTACTATCCGTTAATCAATGGCTTAGTTTAAATCTGTAACAGGAATTCTACCATTTACTTAGCAGTTAATGCCATTCTGTTAAGAACACTGTATTGGCTTGGCATTTTCAATAGCTTTAGCACATTATTATGTAAATTATATGTTACTTCCTTCACAGCCGATATCTCAATTAATTTAATAAAATTAGATAAAAATGTTGTACAAGTTATTATCAATAATTTAAACATAAACGTTAAAGCAATCGGGCATCAATTTCTTTAATTATAAAAATAGGTTTAATAGTTATCTACGTTATAAGACCTTATATAGAATTTAACATGTGAGCATGGAAGTTATCCTTGTGATCAATGTTAAACAATATTTACGATTTAGGATACCATAAAAATTTAAATAGAACATACCCAATATTACTAAACGTTCTAAAGCTTTATTAATTTCCCTTTTCAGTGAAATAGTATATATCATCAATTGAGTACATAAGTCGAAAATGAAGTAACAATTGCACGCTTGCGTGAATTATAGCTCCACTCGGAAAAATAGGCAGTTAATAGATATTAACGATACAAATTTGATTATGAGCATCTTAACAATACGAGTTTGATTGCCAAAACGAGGCGCTGAGCCGAGTTTTGCGGCAATCAAACAAGTCTCGTTAAGTGCCATACGCGAACGTGTATCGTTTACTGTGGTATCTTCATCAATAAATTCTGGTTCAATGTATTTTCTTATATAAAAAGAGTGCTCTTAACGATACTAAAATTAATTTGGTTAAGAGTCTATAACAACACCTATGAAGATAATAGATATTAACGATGCAAGTTTGATTATGAGCATCTTAACGAAATGAGTTTCCTTACCAGAACGAGGCGGGGAGCCGAGTTTTGCGTCAACCAAACGATTTTCGTTCAATATTTTATTTTCATCAATAAATTCTGGTTCGATGTATTCTTTTTATATACAGGGTGTTTACGGTCTTGAGATTTTATTTTTAAGGGATGATTAAACACCTTAAAAGAAGGTCATTAACGCCAAAATGCCTTAACAAAGTTGTATAATAAGAGAGATATGACTTTTTAAAATGTTCTTTTAGATTTTATTTTCTTATTTTTAAGGGGTGATTAAACATATTAAATTAAATTAAACAAATACACAGTTTATTTTAATTCTTATTTTTTTAAGAAAACCATCTTACACTAGGTGTTCGAAGTTATCGCCATGTTGTTGAACGCAAAGTCTAGCTCGACATATGCATGAGTTGGCATAACTTACAAGGCCTAGATCTTGCCGTCGAATTGTTGTCGCAGCTACCTTAACGAGGTTACGAAGATCAAAATCAATTATTTTGTTGGTGTATACCATGATCTCCATAAGGCCCCATAAATAAAAGTCTAGGGGATTAAGGTCTGGTGACCCAGAACGCTATGGAGCAGGACCACCTCGGCCAATCCATTTATTTTCGAATACATTATCCAAATGTTGGCAAACTAAACGATTAAAATGCGGCAGTGTACCATCTTGAAGAAACCACATTTGTTGACGTACATTTAAAGGTACTTCTTCTAGCAGTTCTAACAAATTATTTGGACAAAAAAAGAGATAATCATTTCCAGTCAATCGGTTTGGCAACACAAAAGAGCCAGTAAGTTGTCCGTTCCGTTGACTAATCCGACCCAAACGTTTATCGCAAATCTGCGCTGGAAATGATTACGACGAACAGCATGTGGATTTTCAACTGCCCAGATATCAGTATTATGACAGTTGTTGATGCCGTTACGTGTAAAAGTTGCTTCATCAGTTTCCAACACAATGGAAGAAAAGTTTGGAATTTCAGCACGTAAAGGATGATCTGCAGGTTGTAATGCTTGTACTTTTTGTACATGGAAAGGATACAATTAATTTTCACGCAGTGTTCGCCAGAAAATTCAATTTGAGACACCTACTTGGCGAGATATTTCTCGAGTACTACTGGAAGAATCTTCTTCAACAAGGTTTAATATTTTTTCTTCGGCAATCAAAATTCATTGGTGTCGGCAAGGCCCACCATCCCGACCTTGACGTGTTTGCAGTACACCAGTTTCTCGTGAACGGAGTACTAGAGAAGTGAATTTTTGTGGAATCGGAGTTAGCCTGTTAGGAAACCGCTCAGCATATAATTGGCTTGCAACAGCAGAATTGTGGTGTACTTCCCCATAAATTAACATGTCAACGTATTCACTGTTAGTGCGATAGACTATTTTTACTTTCCTTATTAGGATTTATTTGGAAGAATTTATGCCAACCAAGTGCAGTGACAACTACTGGAATAGCTTGATAGATGCGAAAAGTTATTGGCATCAACCTACTTAGTAAAAAATTCAGTGATAGCTTATCGTTTGAATTTATGTTTACATTGCACTCTTTTTTGAATAATTGTTTTAACGTTAATCGTTTTGGCGTTAATTTTTTGATCAATTGTTTTTGCGTTAATCGTTTTGTGTTATCGATAATAATTTTAGCATCAATAACCTTCTTTTAAAGCACCTCTTAAAAATTAAAAAAAAAACGTGTAAAAAAATTTAAATCATATAATATCTCTCTTATTATAAAACTTTTATTAAGACATTTTAACGTTAATGACATTCTTTTAAGATGTTTAATCACCCTTTGAAAATAAAATCACAAGATCGTAAACACCCTGTATAAAAAGTTTGAGGTAATATTCTCTTAATGATACTAAAATTAGTTTGGTTAAGAGTATATAACAACACCCATGAAGATAATAGATATTAACGATGCAAGTTTGATTATGAGCATCTTAACGAAATGCCGAGTTCTGCGGCAATCAAACGGGTTTCGTTAAGCGTCATAAGCAAACGTGTACTGTTCAATATTTTATCTTCACCATAAGTTCTGGTTCAATGTATTCTAAAAAAAAGGTGCGATAATAAAGCTCTTAACGATACTGAAATTAATTAGGTAAATAATCTATAACAGCACCGACGAAGATAAATAAACTACGTTTGTAACCCATTCCTATATTCAAATTAAATACGACATAACTACAAGAATAAAATAACAACAAATTTGTAGGAAATTTAAACCTAAATTACGATTTAAAGTCTACGCGATGTGACCTGCGTTAGACTATCTATTGTATTTTTCCAAGCTTTTCGCAATATGCATAGTGTACATTGACTACACGCCCCACAACTACGAATTTTAATATTCTTTGACCTTGCAAAGAACCAACATAAAGCTTTTGCTAAATAAATAACAAAATCCTAGATGTTCCTTATCTATTTAAAGGAGCCCCCATCTTACTGGAACCACATATCACAGTCTAGTTCTGGAGATGCATATTTGAAATACAATTTGAATCTTTTCAAAAAAATGTGTAATAGTAATAGCGTAAGTATTTTAAATAAGCAAATTTCTCTTGTAAATTAAGATCATTAAGCCGTTTTGCAACAACACGGTAGAGCAATTATTTCTGCCAACTATTTTTTTTTAAGTGGTGTTTTCAACAGTAATATCCCAAGTGCATTAAAATAGCCGATTAAATTTTGCCGTTTTCAGTCAGAATGTTTTGCTAAGAAATTTGTCAAGTAAATTTGCAGCTCAACAAGAATCCCGAGTGCGTAGCACGAGAGATTTTAGGGCGGAAAGTTTACGAGATATATTTCTTCAGAGCAAAACATTTTGACAGAAAATCGTCAAAATTTACTCAGGCTAGTTTACATGCCGGCGGGATGTTCGGCGTGATTATTTCCTGAATAAATAGATAAAATTCAGTTGGTGAAGCACCTTTAATAATCATGTTGAAATTATGCACAAGAGATTAAATTTTGACACATTTAACCGCCGTTAAATTTTGACATTTGAATTTTTTCATTATTAAACTGGCAGAAATCATAGTGATTACGCATTATTATGGATATGAAGGAAATAATCAATTTAAATTTACCCGCTGTACTGACCTAGTTTCTCCTTAACAAGTTTTTGAATTAATAGAAAAGCAATGTGCCATAGCATTGCCAAGTAAATTGAATTCAATTTCAGAATATCTAATAATGTTGAGTGCGTTTCATCCAACAATTCTACTGTATTTTTTATATATGAAATATTAGATAATCAATTGTTTTTCTGATTCTGAGAAATGAAAAATAAAACAGCTTTATTTCCTTATACGAAACACACTAACCGGTATTTGTACGGAAAGGTGTTTTTGTCGCTCTAATATTAAACTTTAGTTCTTATTTGTTCAACTTCTTAGGAATAAATAACTAAATAACATATAATTAGCTGAAACCTCTAAGCTAATAAGTTAAAACTCTGAAAACACAGAGTACTGAGTACTTTGATGACTTTAATTAGTCCGAGGCACTTGGAAGTTTCAAAGCAATACTAGGGCTAAACTTCTCTTGCTAAGCGATCCCAGTAGGGAGGAAACTCGACTTGCAACTTAGCATCGGTCTTAAATACAAACTACATAATTTAAACAAGAGAAAAACAGTCACTGTATAATAACGTAATCACAGTTTCTGTAACAAAATGGATGCATCCTCATTGATTTTCCATAATGTATTGGAATTCGGTTCGCAAGGTTATACTGGAAAACCACAAGTATTTGTTTAGAAGGACGAAAAATTTAGAACGTTTGCTCGTGATTCGTATTCATGTCCGAGCTTTCCGTGACATACCGCTCAACTCAATGCAGTCTCGAATTCAACTTCAAGCAAAGTGGGTTTATACCAACTTGAAGTATGCGTCCAGCAATTTAAAATATTTGCTTCCATCTACTTCTGCCAATTTTTGAAAGCTGTAAAAAGACAAGTTTTTGTGAGTGGAAAATATTTTTATAATAAGAACTGTTTCCACTTTATTGTATCTTACGTTAATAAACATTTTTCATATTTGCTTTAAAGTAGGAAATATTACAAAACGCGATAAAAACGTAGTTGTATTATTTTTCTTCATTATTTTGATATATTTTCCCCGTAAAACCGTTCTATAACTTTTAGGATTGTTAGTATTTCTGATTTACTATAACTATACAATGTAAAATGCTGTTATTGTAAATAACGTGTGTAACAAAGGTTTTGGAAAACAGTTTTTAAGTAGACTACGTATATTTAATTCAAAATCAATTTTATTGAAAACACATTTGATTCTACATTAATCACATCATTGTTTAAGCTCTTGGACAGGATTTATATCAATTTCATAACCTTTTGAAATATTCTGCGACAAAGTTGTTCTTTATTTTCTACGTCCCAATCCTTGTCGTACACCTTTCTGCTTAGTAAAACCGAAAAATCCTTAATAAGTCATGCCTGAGGAATATTGGGTGGGTTGTCATGTTTTGGTTAAATGGAATATTGTGCTGATTCACTCTATCTCTCGTGGCTCTCGCGTAATGACGAGAACCTAAGTCTGGCCAAAATATTATCATTAGAATGTGTAGTTTGGGCACTTACATGATTAGTGATAGTTTAAAACATTACGATTCAATTCTCGATGCACAATCATGTGTCAATTATGAAAATGTCGACCTAATCTCCGAATTGATGTTTTTACCCTGTCTTTAGCTCTTCTTGCCATTCTGTCGAAAACCCGTGCATACGACTTTTGGGGCGTTGACTATTAAATAAATTTACACAAGGGATTCCTTGATTGCATTCTCTTATAGATCGATAAATGATTGAAACTAACACATTGTGGTCTCTGAAGATGTTGACAATATCGTGCTTCGACATTTGTTCACCCAGTTGAAAAATACTCATTCGGATTTGAAATTTGTATGTATTCAACGTGATAGCAAAATTTGTACTGTTCTTGTAAACTGTGATATCCATAGATTTTTTGTTTCCAATGGCGACTTGATAATGCATCGCTTAATTATATTTCTCTAGCTTAAAAAAACCAAAACTTTTGTTACATACATTAAATCACACGGTCGCACGTCCTTTTTAAGTGGGGGTGCAAAGGGTGCATGGCACTCGGGCGGCAGGGCCTAAGCAGCGGCAACTACACCTTGGTCCTTTTAGGCAAAAATCGATAATTTTTTAGACGTGACAACCGTATTTTAGTTTATAAGTAATTAAGTTAGTGATTTTATGGATTTGTTGTGTTATTTAAGACTATCGTAATTCATGGGTGAGCGGTAACTACCTTCTGTGAGTGAACTATCTAAAAGGTAGAAGTATTTTTGATTTAATTTTTAAATCTCTCCATTGTCGTGTTCTTCGTATCCGAAGATCGTGATTTGTGCGATGTGTTTAGTTTGTAGCTTGTATAATGTTCTTCCAGTGCTTTCTGTCCTGAGCGTTTCTGGTGTTTTCTTCCATTTTGGTACCTGTCAGTCCTTCGATTTCATTCAACCATCTTCTAGGTGGTCTGCCTCTTAATGGTTTACCTTCAATCTTTCCCTGGACCATCAGCTTTTCCAGATTATCGTCTGTCCTTCGTGAAATATGGCCAAAGAATTGCAAGATTCTTCTTTGGATTATAGTTATTAGTCTGATATTTTCCCCAACTTCTTGAATTACAGAATCATTTGTTCGATGTTCGGTCCATGAAACCCTCAACAGCCTTCTCCAACACCACATTTCAAAGGCAGATATTTTATTTTTATCATTTTTTTTCAACGTCCAGGTTTCCGCTGCATATAAGGCGATGGAGAATACGAGTGTTTTCACGAGTTTGATTTTGGTGGTTTTGATTATGCTGTCATCTTTCCATATTTTGTATAATTTTGTCACGGCCGTTTTAGCTATTGCAATTCGTCTTTTAATTTCATAAGTACAGCTTCCCGTATTGCTTATAAACGAGCCTAGATAATTGTATTGCTCTACTATTTCAATTTTTCCAAATTCATCTCCTCGTAGTTCCATATCATCTCTTCTTATAATCATAATTTTGGTTTTATCTTTATTAAGTTCCATTCCCAATTTTTCGCTTTGCATTTCAATATCTAAAAAAAATTTCATTTCTTCGGGAGTTGTCGCAAATATCGCCGTGTCATCCGCATATCTCAGATTTGTTATTTTAACTCCACCAATGGTAATTCCTCCATTCTAGCCTTCTAGAGATTTTCTCATTATTTGTTCTCCATATATATTAAATAATAATGGAGACAAAGCCTTGTCGAACTCCCTTTTGTAGGTTAAAGCTTTCTGAGGTTCGGTCATTAATCTTCAATGTAGAAGACCCCGACTCATATAATTGTTGGATTAGAAAGACGAGATGGTCCGGAGTCCCCATTTCTAATAGGATATTCCATTTTAAATAAATGTACATAAAAACGTAGTCTGGATTAACTGAATCACCGGATGCCGCCCGTGTTCCTGGAAATTCTAACTTGATTCCATTTAATCGATAGAGATGTTTTGATAATAGAAATGCATTAGCTCTGTTAAAAAGTGGTCTGAACAAACTTATGCCTTCAGAAATCTCTCGACCTCTTCTATCTCGCACACCAAGAAATCCAAAATATTTCTTTTCCGTCTCTCGGTTACTTCTATTTGAACACCCAAACACAATACAAAATCTTGGCATTTCTGTCGGTTTCAAGGTTATGTTGTTTATTCACTGTCAAATATGTTACTTAACCAACCTTGGAATTATCGATACGCCTTCATTTTTCATTTTTAATAGTTGATAATTGACATTTAACATCAAGTTTTCTTGAAATTGAGGCAACGCTGTTATTATTTTTAACATTATCTGTTTCGGTCGCTTCAGCTGAAAGAAGTTTCGCCCAATTGCAGATTATGTCAGAAACTGTATGCAGCAGGAAAGCTTAGAAACCCTTTCTTTGTTGTCCATTGAATCGGAGATAACTAATAAAAAGGTTATTACAGATTTTGCCAAACATTAAGGCCAGGCGTAAGAACTTTATCCATATTAGTTAAGACATTGTTTTGTCATGCCTAATCTTATTATTATTATTTATTAAATGTATTATTATTATTATTGATGTTTTTGTCAGTTTGTTTTACTAAGGCCCATAAGGGGTCCGCAGCAAATTTACGCGGGTGGGGGGGGGGGGGCGAAATCTGAAGTTAAACCACTGACGGGGGGCATATGAAACTGCATCCCGGCGACGGGTATTCTAGAGAGGAACCTGCACGGTCGCATTTCGTTTATATTGAACTGATTTGGGCTCTTTCTTTGTGTTACCTATAAGTATATGTTTATGAATTATATCTTTATCAATTTAAATTGCCCTGAAAATCAGGGGTGGATTCCTTTTATCTAGATTGCTAATTCTGAAATTTGATGTTCTCATTTTAATTTTATTATAAGTCAAAAATAACTTCTGTCAAATGATATGTCAAACAAATTTGAAAATTCAATGACAAATACCAGATCGTTACATTCGCCACATAATAATATCAAACAGTAAGTAATCCCTTAATAATGATTTCACCTTTTTAGTATTTAGTTTCTTTTAGTGCTTACTTAATGAAAGTGCATCCCGGCGACGGGTATTCTAGAGAGGAACCTGCACGGTCGCATTTCGTTTATATTGAACTGATTTGGGCTCTTACTTTGTGTTACCTATAACTATATGTTTATGAATTATATCTTTATCAATTTAAATTGCCCTGAAAATCAGGGGTGGATTCCTTTTATCTAGATTGCTAATTCTGAAATTTGATGTTCTCATTTTAATTTTATTACAAGTCAAAAATAACTTCTGTCAAATGATATGTCAAACAAATTTGAAAATTCAATGACAAATACCAGATCGTTACATTCGCCACATAATAATATCAAACAGTAAGTAATCCCTTAATAATGATTTCACCTTTTTAGTCTTTAGTTTCTTTTAGTGCTTACTTAATACCTAAAATCACCCACCTTTCACTCGAACTTATCAATGCCCCCGATGTTAATCCGCTTGCTCCACTCCGCCGACGACCATAACTGCTTCAGTCTTCAAACACTACTAAAGCCTCCAATGACACCCAATAACTGCCTAGAATCAGGAACAGAAGCTCTCTCACAGCATAGACTCAAAACAGACACCAGTTGTAGTCACTCAAGTCCAACACCGCATCCAAAAATACTCCTCCAAATTACTCCACTGACCAGCATCAAGAACTAACTGTCTCTCCCTTAGAACTCTCATGTCGTACTAACAGCTCGATGCAATCCAAATCAATTGATATACAATGTAAATTGTAATTCCTTAATAAACTTAACTTAGTATTTTTCTCTAATTATTAGTAGCTTCAGCGTACTTATGCGAACGTTTTGTCCGTCCGTCCGTCTGTCTGTCTGTCTGTCTGTCTGTCTGTCTGTCTGTCTGTCTGGATCGCCTGTAACTTTCGAACGGCTGCAGATATCGAAATTTTGAAAGGGGGCAAAGTTGTGGCTAAGGTCCCGAGCACCTTCATGCGCTATTTGGTTTTGGCGAAAGGTGGCGATTTTCCACTTTGCAAAATTTCCAAGCATTGTAGCACAGTGGCGGCTTGGCCACTTGGCGCCATCTACAGAAGTTCGGTGGTCACGTTTTGAACTACACATTCTGGGTGCACTATAATTCCATTTGGCGCCATCTACAGAAGTTCGGTGGTCACGTTTTGAACTACACATTCTGGGTGCACTATAATACTTAATGTTTTCGCAGTGCTGAAGCTACTCTTTAGACCTGTACTTGAGCAGTTTATTCTACTTTGTAGATTAGTCCTGCTTTAAGTTTGGTTTTTCCCCATATACTTGCTATCTTCCTCCATTTGATATCGCATCTTCTTAAATAAAACTCCATTTCTATTTCACCACGCCAATTTAGTCTTAATATCAACCCTTCTTATTAGTAGCTTCAGCGTAGTTATGCGAACGTTTTGTCCGTCCGTCCGTCTGTCTGTCTGTCTGTCTGTCTGGATCGCCTGTAACTTTCGAACGGCTACAGATATCGAAATTTTGAAAGGGGGCAAAGTTGTTGCTAAGGTCCCGAGCACCTTCATGCACTATTTGGTTTTGGCGAAAGGTGGCGATTTTCCACTTTGCAAAATTTCCAAGCATTGTAGCACAGTGGCGGCTTGTCCACTTGGCGCCATCTACAGAAGTTCGGTGGTCACGTTTTGAACTACACATTCCGGGTGCACTATAATACTTAATGTTTTCGCAGTGCTGAAGCTACTCTTTAGACCTGTACTTGAGCAGTTTATTTTTCCTATTAAAATAGGGTTTATTTCATACCTTTAAATTACACCAAATTAATTACAGCTTTACTTTTTTAAAAGTTCTTATCTTAATAATGAAAACAAAGTCCTTAACGATATCATATTTTCTCCTTCCAACACACTACACCTTTATTTTTGATTTCTACCTACTATGTGCAATAATCTATTTCGATTAAGTATTTGTCTTTACCTTCAAATTTCATATTTAGATATTACATTATATTCGAATCAATCTGTTTCTCAATTAGCCATATTTTATTCAATTATAAATTCTATTTTCTTTTCTAATTACATACCCATTATTCATATTCCCAGTTCATATTCAAATTGATCCCTATAATATTCAACTATTGTAATCCCTTAATCCTATTTTAAAATTGATTTTTATAGCCCTGTATTCATATCATTACAATATATTAATTACCTGTTAGTGATTTATACTGCATATAGATCATTCAAAACTTTTAAGTGAGAAGAGACTCTGAAAAACAAAACGACTTGACTTATTTATACAGTGTGTCTACTTAAGTTGGTGCCATATGGAAAACTTTGTTATTATAAGTTTTACTAAAAAAAGTAATTTTTTATAAAAACATCTGCTTTCGAAAACAATAATATTCAGCTATTCACATTTGACATCGACTGTACAGGATGTCCACAAATTGAAAAAGGTTCTATAGGAATTTTTTGACCACTTCAATTTTAAATTAAATTTTGCAAATCCTACTTGTAAAACACGTTGTCTTTTATCTTAATTAAACAGTCACCATACTTCAAATGTTTATTGCTGATCCGTAACCTTTTACCGACGCATGCTAATGAATAATATGTAACAAGATAATTAATACTGAACATTTTGTTTATTTACATGCATTGCTAAAATGTTACAAATAGGCGATTAAACATTTGCAGTATGATGACTGTTTAATTAAGATAAAAGATAACGTGTTTTACAAGTAGGGTTTGCAAAATTTAATTTAAAAAAACTTCTTATCAAACTTTTTCAATTTGTAGACACCCTGTACATTAGATGTCAAATGTGAATAGCTGAATATTATTGTTTTCGAAGGCAGATATTTTTATAAAGAATTACTGTTTTTCGTAAAACTTATAATCACACAGTTTTCCATATGGCGCCAACTTAAGTAGACACACTGTATATTTTTGTTTTGAAAATTGTTTTCTTACTGCTGCCACACCTATCAGTTTTAGGTTTTCACGGTTACTCGAATTATTCTTCTTAACATAGAATTCCGGCGTAGACCGCCTAGTATTTGTGGATGAACACCCAGCATTCTGTGGCTTAATGTGCCTTGCGAACTCGATAAAGAAACAGCGCGATGGCCGTGCTCTTTGGTGGCTCCTGTTATTTGAGTACCTTGAGAACGAGGATTTGTCAGATTTGGCCTTGTTGCTGTTTGTGCATCTATATTCACCAACGTCTTGCAAGACCTTGCAGCTTGCGTCATCAGAGTGAAAGTCGCACTAAGAATTGAAGGTCGGTGTAGAGCTATTTATAGTCCTAAGTGCCAGGCGGGCGGAGTGACTTAACGCTGATTGATCGTTTGAGTGTAACGTAATCCGTGGGCCTTGGCCGTACGACGCACAGTGGTTGTACTGCTTTAAATCATGTATCACGGGAGTCCACGTCTTACTAAGCTTAAAACCATCTTTCCTGTTTATATTATTTTGATGTTTTTCTATTTCTATGGCTTCACGTACCACTCGCAGAAAGTAGTGAGGTATGCTGGCAAGTACTCTGGCGAGCTCAAATTCTAAGGTGTGTCCATTTGTAAAGGTATGCTCAGCTATGGCTGATTTTGTGATGCGTTTGTGTTTGCAATCGCCTTTATGTTCTTGAAGTCTTAGATCAACGGAACGACCAGTCTGTCCAATGTAACTCGAGCCGGAAGACCAAGGAGTGCGATATACGCCAGCGGTTTTATAACTTGGAATTTTGTCTTTTACCGATCTGAAGCCGTTACCTAAAGTTTCCTTGCTCATGAACACACTTTTGATGTTGCATCGTTTCAGGACACGTGCTATCTTATCAGTCGATCCTTTAACGTAAGGTAGAAACGCTAAGCCTTCTTTAGCCTTTTGTGTTATAGTCTTGTCTAGCACTTTTCGTATGGCGGTAGTTGTTTCTCCGTTCTTTTGTAAAGAGTCAAACAGATGTAGTGTTTCTCTCTCTAGATTTTCTGCATCTGAGATACGAACGTCTCCTATCGCCAAAGTCTGGAGAACTGTTGCTTTTTGCATTGGATGAGTTAGCATTTAGATATATGTCCGTATAAGTTTTCTTTCTATAGACTGCATGTCCTAAACTACCATCTGATTTACGTTTCACCAGGACGTCTAGAAACGGAATACTGCCACTTTCCTCTACTTCTATTGTGAATTGTATGTTGGGATGTACAGATTCAATGTCTCTAGTCCGTGTGACCAATTGACAAATCGCAACTAGCAGTTCGGTGTTAGCTGCGCTTGTCGAGTCCCTTGGTTTCAAATGTCTCCATGTAAATATTAGCGATAACAGGTGATAGCGGTGAACCCATGGCCCCTCAGAACATAAAGTTAAACAAAGATGATCTCTTAGTCAGTTTCGAAGTAGTATCACTCTTCATGAAAGTGCCGGTTGATGAGGTGCTAATAATGCTCAAAGATTTCTTGAGTACAGATCAAGTTGAACTTGTCGAAATTTGCTTGAAAAACACTTACTTCGGTGGGTTTGCTGATACCAAACAATTTAATTTGAAATTTAATAATTTAACATTTTAACAAGTAAATACAAGATACCCAAGTAACTATTAGATAAAAATGAGAAATTGAATCTGTTTATTTTGACTCATTTTAGTTATAGTCGGGAACCTGCCCCTTAAAAGACCCTTTTAAAATGATGGAGTGTGCACTCGAAGATACAGTTTTACAAAAAAAGTTACACTACCTGGAATGACCTTGCGGACCTAAATCTGGAGATCTCCATTATTTTTACGATTGCAAAAAGAAACAGTAAAAATATTTCTGAATTTGTTTTTATTAGTAAAAATTGATGAATTTGCTACGTACATCGTGTTTATAAGTTTATTTGTGAATATTCCTCAATCATTTTTAAATTAGCGGAAAGCCTATTCTTTCTAGATTCAGATGATGTCAAATTAATCTCAAAGTTATTTTTAACACATGCTACAGAAATAGTTTAAACATAGCGTACCGGCAATGCGCGATATAAATTTCAGCATCGAGGTATTTTGAAAACTATTCCACATAACTGCATACGTTCAGCGTAGTGAAAGAATTACCTGCATTTTTTGTTGTAAAAAAATATGATCTACTTTCCGCTGCATGTTTTGATCTAAACACCGCGCTTCACCAGTCACTGATTTTCAGCACGTAGTACAGGAAATCACGGGATGGCGCGGGCGTCGGGAATAGTTATCAGAAAAAATATTTTTAGTATTTCTGGTTTTTACTTCCCTCGTCTGAAAGACGAAGGAAGTATTGTAATCACGAAAAAATCACTTCCCAGATTTCTTCAGATAATTACGTTTCAGGGTCCCTAGATGACGAAAAACAGGTTTTCTCAATTCCGTCTGTCTGTCTGTCTGTCTGTTGGCGGTATAACTCAAAAACTATTTGTCGGAGGAAGATGACATTTTGCATACACATTATATATATG
The DNA here is from genome assembly GCA_940337035.1 of Agriotes lineatus. NCBI lineage: Eukaryota > Metazoa > Arthropoda > Insecta > Coleoptera > Elateridae > Agriotes > Agriotes lineatus. Next base: position 60,317 of record CALNHX010003005.1, read on the forward strand.
CCTGGCAGGAAGCCGGTACAATTTCATACAAATATATACAGAGTGAGCACTTTAAAATAATAAAATTTTCTTTATTTTGCTTAAACTAAGGAATACATAAAAGTACTAATATGTAACATGTGAGCAAACGAAAATTAAATCAAGCTTGGCTTTGAAATATTTGTTGTATGAATAATATGTTGGTGGCAGTGCAAGTCTATGTCAAATTCGAGGTTAACAGGTTAGGTTTTGCGTCAGTTTTGACACAAACCTACCCAAAACCTAACCTGCTAACATCGAATTTGACAGAGACTTACACTGCCACTAACATTTTATTCATAAAACAAATATTTCAAAGCCAAGCTTGATTTCATTTTCGTTTGCTCACATGTTACATAGTGCTGGCTTTATCCTTGCCAAAAATGGGAATCAACAAATACAGGATAACTGTTGTACGAGATAAAATCGAACAACGAATAAGTGCATTACGTTAAATGGACATGGATCACAAGAATTGCCAGCGCGGACGTGGAGCCGTGGTTCATCGGGAAACAACGGAATCCAATGTTCGGGCTCGTTCGCAGGCACTAGTGCGAATCTCATTAAGGATAATATTTTTACTTCCCTCGTCTGAAAGGCCAACCAAGTATTTTATTTAAAAATTGAATTTAGGATTATTAGAAACGTGAAGATATTTTTACCCAAAGTTTCCTTCGATTTTTAAAATTATTTAGTGTCACAACGCCCACTTGTTGTCTTTATGAAAGTATCCTCATAAAACTATAAACTAGTCCAGAACAATGCCGCCTTGGCAATTGCTTTTGCTTGCAGAAAGCGGACCGCTGAGCTGGGCCCATGCCCATCTGGAAATTTCTTGGTTTCTCGGTTGTCCCATCCGCCTCAAATTCTGAGTAACTCAAGATAGAATATTATGTCAACAATATTAAAACATTGCGCTTAACCGTCATTTTGCTAAAAGAATTTATGTTTATCGAAAATATAACTTTGCTCAATTTTGTGTCACAACGTACACTGCGACGGAAGATTTGAGTAAAGCCCTTTACAGATTGTTTGCAATTGCAAAAATAATGGAGTTCTCCACATTTAGATCAGCAAGGTCATTCTAGATATAGTCCATTTTTTAAACTATATCTTCTAGTGCACACCCTATGATCGATTTTATGGTCCCTGATTCTTGGCTATTACTTACATCCACGTTGATAGCGCATCTTGAAAGTCTTGATACTTTCAGCATTGCTAACTACTAGATGCAGACATCGTATGTCCAGAATAAAAGTTAGAAACATTTTGTTAGTGTGGTAGCACATAATTATTTTAAAAGTGAACAGTTTTAGGGAATATATTCCACAAATCTATATATGAGTATATATGAGTATAAGATGGACTTTTAAATTGCATTTCTCCTTGCAAACCTACAAAAATTGAAAATTTAGATTTTTGTGGAAATACGCCTATTGAAACCTAAGAATTTTAAATAGATTATAAAAAATCAGTATGTAGATGCGTGCGGGGGTGAGTGATTGCCTGCACACGAAGTACAGCCCAACCATTCGACCGCTTTTGTTTATATTTAAGATTATCTGGTAAAATGTTAAATATACTATTCTGAAATACACTTTAAAAATATTAAATAATTTTTGTTCAAAAAACCCACAGTAAAAGCGCTTTCATTATTTGGGAATTGCAACCATTTTTTAAAATAATAGACAGATATAAGTATAGTTTGAAATTTGACAACGTCATATATTTTCATAACAGGCATACGAACCTGTAAGTAGAAATTAATTAAAATTAAAGTTGTTCTTGCTGTGATGTTTGAAATTTGTAAATCTGTATAAAATTATATTTCGGAAACTGGTTAACTAGTATATTATGACAATAGTGTATAAGTAAGCCTTTAAAGCAAATGCTACGATTTTATGAGCACGGCGCGAAGCGGAGTGCTTTTAACGTTGCATTTTTAATCGATTATAGTAGACTAATGCAGAGTAGGAAATAATGCAAATAGGTAGGTGAATTACCCTTAACAGTACCTATGTACAAATCACCAAAATTCCAAACGATTACCCTTAAGAATACAGAAGATATTTAGGTGTGTTAAATTCAAATTAAACACACTGTATATACCGAAACACAGGAAAATAAATCTAAAATAATAAAAAATGTCAATGATTTGGGCCCTTTTACGATATCTTCCATTGAACGTTTTCTTTGCGTGGAGCAGAGAGATATGAGATAGCAGAGCCTAGAGTTTGATTTGAATTGTCTCCAGGTTGATAAGGTTTGTTTACAGTAACACTATCTTCTATATTCGGAAGTGAAACTTAGTTTAAAGGTTCAACATATTTATAGCATACAATAACAACATTAAAATTGGCAAAGAAACGGAAATCAGTATAATTGGGTATGTTGTACTCATTAATAGAAACCACATAATACATATTTATCTTATTTTATCAATCAACAGCTGTAATGATTTAGTGCATTAAAGGCACATACATTCCAAGAAATACTTTGAATTTTAAAAAATATGAACTCAGGGGCTTCAGAGACAAGAATCTGACATTTATTTTTGGATAAATATAAAGTCAGCATTTTCTGATAAAAGCAATTCTAAGAGGCATGGCTTATTTTGCTCAGACAGAGCTATTGTTCATATATTGCTGTTGTTCTCAAGACACAAAAAGTGCCCAAATATTAATAAAAATAAACTCGAACAACGATTCCATATACAGGGTGTATACAAATTGGCTCAAAAGCTTCAGGTAGCGATATTCCTTGTACAATTCTGACTGAGTCGAAAATGTTGGATTGATCTTGAGCCCTCACGAGAGGTAGATAAAAACAGGTAAAAATTTCGTATGGGAACATAATTTTACATTTTGAACTCTCCTGATGGCATTTTGTCGTATTTAAAACAGAAGGGGTACGTTCTGTTTTAAATACGACAAAATGCCATCAGGAGAGTTCAAAATGTAAAATTATGTTCCCATACAAAATTTCAACAATATCAACGTACTTTTATGAAACCGTGTGCATTAGATGAAGTATTTTTGTGATAACATGGTTTTATAAAAGTAAATCGATATTTCTGAAATTTTGCAAGGAACCATAATTTTACATTTTGAACAACTCTTCCTGATGACATTGTGTTGTATTTAAAACAGAAGGGGTACTTTACCTGAAAAAACAATTGTTTTTATCTACCGCTCGTGAAGGCTCAAGACCAATCCAACATTTTCGTATTAAGATTTTCGACTCAGAATTGTACAAGGAATATCGCTACTTGAAGCTTTTGCGCCAATTTGTATACTCCCTGTATTTGAGTATAAAAGTGCAGCATTTGAGATCAGCCAATCTCAATATTAATAATAAAATTAAGAGTCAGATGAATTACTAAAGAATTGTATGTTTAAGAAGGAGTTATTCAATATCCACTACGATTCATCCAATTCATATTACACAAAAACGTTTTACCCTTAAAGTTCGCGAAATTTGGTAATTGCTCGTAGATTATCACAAACTATCTTCAGAACTTCCATAAACTGAGCGGCTGGCAAAGGTAAACAACAAACAAGGACAAGTGTTTTAATGCGAAGTTCCAGCGCAACTAAAGAAGAAGGACCACAAAGGAGAATCTAATTAAGTTTCAACCGTATGGAATTACAGATTCTCTGAACAAAAGATTACAAAAACGAACAAGAGCATTGTCGACCTGTGTTGGAGCAAAACAAAGCAAACCTTGCACTCTCGGTTAGTTCCAGTTTTACATAAATTTTGTATAATAATGTTTGTGGGAAATATCTAATACGACTGTGCTAAACCCCATGCAACTAGAGCATACCTACACATAAAATAGGTAACTCTATTACTAATCTCTTAGCAATCATTGCTTACGGAATCGATTTTTACCAAAACATAAACTAATAATGCTTCGAATATTTAGCTATTTAGCTGTTACTTTCTATACACACTTAAAACTTCGATGTTATTAAAATTAACTACACGTAGCTAGCTATTCTGGTTTTAACTCTTCATTATTTTTGTATTTGTAGCAGTATTAAAACTTTACGTAAAATTTACTGAAATATTTTCTAAATACAGTCCAATAAAAATCTATATTTCTGTTATACTTTATAGTACTTTGTTTTTCGGCATACAGGACAACTAGATTACACCTCCAATATGGCGCACACATACAGATTTATATCATCTCAAAAGATAATACACACAGCACATCACTTTAAAGTACTACTAGTAATATGTGGAATATCATTCAAATCAATCCAAGCCTACTAAGCTGTTTGAATTAAGATTCATATAATTTCTTAAGATGAAATTATTCAAGGAAATGCATTGTTAATTTTAGTAGTAGTAGTAATTTCCATTTCGTATGTGTTGCAAGCTAATTCCAAATACTATTTTTTAAGAAAATACAGTAATTTTAAGCCTAATTAACTTGTTTTCGAGCTCGTTGCTGACAGAAATACTTTATTTGTAGGTTTGGCACCCTACCAAACAATTTGGCAACCAAGGCTTTATCATTTAAAAAATTAGACTACTTTGTCTTTTACAAATTAAAACTACTATTTAGATACCCTGGTCACTGATTTAAGGTAATTAATTATACTCGTAGGTAATATTTTCACGCAGGTACATATAAAAAATCATATTTTCTATTAAAAAAATAATAACTCCCATTGCATATCTTAATAATGAGTATGTTTATTCTTGATTACTAAAACTTTTATGTTTTGAAATTTGTAAAAGATGTGGCCGAAATTATTTGGAACTTAGCACCTTTTATGTTTGTTTTAAAACCAGTTTAGTTTTATTTGACAGGAGATGTGGAGCTTGGGTTGTTTTTAAGAGACAGGGGGAAGTAGCTAGACCTGGCTACCTCGTTATGAACAATTTTAGCCTGTGTTCAACCCCATCAATGAATATACACAATCGTGGTTAAAGGTATATTGAAATCTTAGTCCTATTACAGCGTATATATACAGAAAATGTATGCCATGTTTTTACGGCCTAATATTCATACGCATTTTTACTAGCGCAATTCTGAATGCTTGGTTGACACACTAACATTGCAGAATTGCTGCGTCGTGTTTCTGACATACGATATACTATACATGTAAAAATGCAACGTCTGTTTGTCAACAAGAACTGGCGCTTGATTGCAGTCGTTGCTATTGTAATTTGTTATCATGACACCGAAAGCTGACATACTTTTATCTGGCGCAAGTTCTGCCTTTAGTCAACCAATTGCGTGTTTCCTGGATTACAATTTATATTAAAATTATTCACTTAAAACCATGTTCAAAAATAGTTTGAACAAAATTTCTGTCCGATAAGTTAGTTTCATTATTACACTCAACTGTCACATGACTGATGTCATCTAATGAGAACCATACATATTTTGAAAATCTATCAATCTCAAACTGATTACCTGATAAGCAACCTAGGAATGCTATCAAGCAATAAGCACTCTGGGGATGATTATCGGCTTCATGGATGGTGTCATAATTACAAATAGAAATGCAAGAAACGAGCAACGAGTTTATTGGCGTTATTAGATTAATTTTAAACCATTAATTCTTATACGGGTTTTATGCAATAATCAACAGTAATATCCTTATAAGTATATTAAAATAGCCGATTAAATTTTGACAAATTTGCTGCTCAACAGGAATCCCGAGTGTGTACCACAAGGGATTTTGGGGCGGAACATTTACGAGATACATTTCTTCAGAGCAAAACATTCTGACAGAAAATCTTCAAAATTTTCAGGCTAGTTTACATGCATGCGGGATATTCGGTGTGATTATATCCTGAATAAATAGATAAAATTCAAGCACCTTTAATAATCATGTTAAAATTATTCAGAAGCGATTAAACTTTGACACATTTTTAACAGCGGTTAAAATTAGACGTTTCAATTTTTGTCATTATAAACCTAACAAAAACCATGGTGATTACGCATTATTATGGATTCCAAGGAAATACTCTTCAAAATATAAACGCGGGCAACACAGATAATTTTGCCCGTGCCTAGAGTCATCGTGATGGTTGCCCTTAGAAAACTGCTCTAGGGGCAGTTTTTATTGCAACCAACGCTCCACCCTTGGCGTGTGAAAAATTATCGGTAAGTATGTCTAGCCCTTATTATATTACTAATGATAACGGGCTCATTTATTCTGACATCAATATGCTCTTCTTACTGAATCACGAAAATATTTCATTCTTGCGGAAAGTAATCTTGCTTCCACGCCAGTGTTTTTGCAATTTGTCTGATATAAATACCTACTTTTATTTTCAGGAAAAAATCTCTACAGGCCTTATTCAGGACGTGGAATGTCTTTGATACATTATGTCAACAAATCACCACCGTGGTTGAATAACTAATTTTTAATAAACAGCAAATATTATCAATAGTAATATAACAAGGGCGAGACATACCTACCGATATTTTGCACACGCCAAGGGTCGAGTGCTGGTTGCAATGAAAACTGTCCCGAGGGTTGCCCGAGGGCAGTTTTCTAAGAGCAACGAACACGATGACTCTTGGCACGGGCAAAATTATATGTAAGTGTGTTTTGCCCACGTTTATATTTTGAAGATTATTACACAAAACCCGTATCCGAATTATGATTTAAGATTGACCTACCAACGCCAAAAAACTCAATTGCTTGTTTCTTACATTTATTTTTCTAATTATGACACCATCTACGAAGTCGATAATCAGCACTAGGGCGCTTATCGCTTGATAAGCAGCACAAGGGCGCTTATCAGGGAATCAGTTCGGGATTGGTAGATTTTCAAAAAAAAACATGGTTCTCATTGGATGATATCAGTCATGTGACAGTTGTGTGTAATAATCAGTAGAAATATAACAAAGTGCTTGAAAAAGTCCGAAAATATGTTCTGCAGCTATTGTTTTAATAAGAGTATGAGTGCATGCCAACATTCCCAACTGAAATAATCCCGACACCGAACGACGAGGGCTTTCTTCTTGAATTTATGCACGAATTCTTTTATTAGAAAAAATAGCTGCTGAACAGATTTTGCAAATATTTCCATGCGAAATTTTTTATGCACGCTTTAAATTTTTATAGAAAATATTACGGATGAAAAAAATACATAATAAAAAAAACATTTTTAATAAATATGATAAAAGTAATTTCTTCTTCTTCTTCTTCTTCTTCATCATCATCTTGTGGAGACCTGTTTAATCCAAGACTATTGCTGCTCTTGCAATCTGGAGAGCCAGCTATCTCTCCAGCGTTTTGGTGGTCTTCCATGTGGGCATATTGTTTCTAGTTTTGCTGTCCCTAGCTATTTCGGGCAGTCTGTTGTTAGGCATTCTTGGCACGTGTTTATTCCACTCTCTACGACGTCTTTTCGTCCATCTCACAACGTCAGATACGGTGACCGTCTCTCTAATGATGCCACTTCGTATTCTGTCATAGAGTGTGTATCCTGATATTGTTCTTAATATCTTCATTTCTGTGGTTCGGGGTATTTTTTTAGTGTAAACGGTATCTGCCCTTGTCTCTGCGGCGTATGTCAATATTGGGCGAATGCAAGTCTTATAATTCTAACTTTTGCTTCGGCGTTCAGTTTATTATTCTTCCAGATTATGTCCGTTAGACATCCTGACACTCTTGCGGCTTTATTTACTTAAGAATTGACTTCTTTGTTTAAGTTCCTATCGCTTGAGATTTCTACGCCTACGTATTTGAAACACATCACTTGATCTATACTATAACATTAATTTCTAAATACTAAAATGTTACATTTTTTGTCAAAAGTACAGTAACTGGAAATTTCCGATTATCAATAATCGTCGTTACTATGGAAAATTTCCAACTAAATATGCAAATTGAATCACAGCTACCTTAGTCTATAAGGACAAGGAATATTTGCTAAAGATTATTAAACTAATTTTTCCATTTATCGTTTATTTATGGGTTCGGTTAATGTATAGAAAATCGTTTATTAATTACCCTGATCAATAAATGATTTTTTTTATTAACGAACGTTTATTAATTACATCTATTAATTAAAAGTGTTTTTTTTATTAATAGACGATTTTAGTATAGGCAATCAAAATTAACATTAATCTCAAAACTTTAAGTGTAATTTTTTTTTCATAGAATAAAATTAATGTTTTCCATTTTAATAAGATCGGATCAACGGAATAGTTATTTATTATACAGGTTGGATAAGTGCACCATTAACATACGTGTTTGTAAGTTACAAACGAGTGCAAACAGCTGTATCCGACATAAATAAATTATCTTTGTCTTCATGTTTATCAATCATACTATACCCTTTCTTTAATAAAATGCTGATGTCATTTATTCATTAATGCCTCCAAGTTCTAAGACAATGTTACAATGTCTATTCTAATTAATATAATTTTAGAAATGCTAACATTCTGAAAATTTGGTAAATTACATCATTTTGCGGATCGGCAATCATATGTTCGTCTAAAAAAAGAGATCAAGGTCAGCTTAAAATGTAAAACCCAAGCCTGAAAAATTTACGAAACTTGATTTACACAAAACAAACAAAAAGACACAACAATTCTCAATTTTATTGTACGATAATTAACTGTTGCAAGTTACTTTTCAATTAAAATAAATATTTTAAACAGTAGTACCTATCTTGAAATATTTATGCCATTGTTATGAAAGAATATATTCAAGGGTAATACCACAAGCAATGGATATATTTTTGACAAATATTTTGTCGTTTCCATGTAAATTATTGCGTTTAAATTTCACGATACAAAATCACATCAAAAATGTCACGAGCCGAAGGCGAGTGACATTTAAATGTGATTTTGTTGAGTGAAATTTGCAATAATTTATATGGAAATGGCAAAATATTTAAAAAAAATATATCCACTTCGAGTGGTATTTAGGACGACTATTTAACAATATTAATACATAACGATTAACTTTATTGAAAAATAATCCAACAATTAATATAATTATTCATTCTCAATTAAATTCAGCGGAATACTTCCAAAACACAGCATTATAAAATTTTTAAAACAAGCCACACAGTTTGTTGGGGTTTAGTGTTACGTAACCTAGCGATATCACTAAGGACAGAACATCGTTGCTAAGCGATACTTCGCAACAAGGCTATTTATTTTTTGAGTACGTACATTGTTTTGTGAATATTTTGCATGGTGCCCAATATTCAGTGATATACTGCTGTTATTGGTTGAAAAAAGCAAATGTTTGCAATGTGATTGGCTTATATGTTATAGTGTTGAATAGTCACGGGTAATACCACAAGTAGTGGATATATTTTTGCCAAATATTTTGTCATTTCATGTAAATTATTGCATTTAAATTTCAAGAAACAAAATCATATAAAAATGTCACTTTTGTTGAGTGAAATTTGCAATAATTTCTATTAAAACGGCAAAATATTTTAAAATAGTATATCCACTTCGAGTGGTATTTAGGACGACTATTTAACAAGATTAATACATAAAGATTAACTTTATTGGAAAATAATTTAACAGTTAATATATTTATACTTCCAAAACTCAACATTTTAAAATTTTAACGCAAACCAAACATTACTCAGTTTGTTGATGTTTATCGTACATAACCTAGCGACATCACTAGGGACAGAACATTGTTGCTAAGTGATATTTCTCAACAAGGCTACTTAGTTTTTTAGTAGGTACATTGTTTTTTTAATATTTAGCATGATGCCCAATATTCAATGCAAATTTCTGCAATATATTATAGTGTTGAATAGTCAAAACTATACGCTCATTGTTTTAACTATTACTATTCGAGTTTTTTCAGTTAACACCTTCAGCTATAAGATCAATTGTTGTATTAGTTAAAACGTTACACTATATTTTTACTATATTTTATCATTCCCCCAATATATTTTACAATCCAGAGTCAACGTAGTGCAAACCCCAGTTTTTTTTTAACAAAAAAGGATCACGCATATTTATACACTACTAGCTGACCCGGCAAACGTTTTGGATTATGACATGATGGGGAAAACCCTGAGTTAAACAACGCGCGGTCATAGAATTTATAACTGCTGAAAACGTGACTCCTACTAAGATTCATCGCCGTTTAAAGGCCATTTATGATGACGATACTGTTGATAGGACTATTGCGAATCGATGGGTAATAAAATTTCGTGGTTGCGATCCCGAAAAAGCCGTAATTGATGACGAAAAACGCAGCGCACATCCGATCTCTGCCACAGACGATGAATATCGCAAACGCGTCGACAATTTGATCCAAACTGACTGGAGAATCGCTCAAAGGCGCATCCCAAACCGCCGGTCTGTCTCACCTCATTCGTCCTTTCGGTTTTCAACAGACATTAAAATATAATTATTAACACTTAAAGTACGTACCTCAAACATAATATAACGAAAACAAAGAACGTACAGCACGTGACAACTAGCTGAAGCTCTGAGAATTTGACGCTCAGTACTCTTAAGCCGAGTTGGCAGGGACAATTCAGTTCTGACAAAATTTTGTTCGAGTGAAGATGGTTACAACAACTGATCTTCACTCGAACCCAATTTTGTCAGAGCTGAATTCTCCCAGCCAACTCGGCTTAAGAGTACTGCGCGTCCAATTCTCAGAGCTTCAGCTAGTTGTCACGTGCTGTATGAGAGTTGTTACAGCTTCGCTACAAATGTATGACATTTGAAGGACATACAGTACAGACAAAATAAGCGTAGAAGTCTTAATAAACCGGTGTCCTGAAATTAACCGTTTCAGAGATATGGCTGATTGCAATATTAGTCTCGGTTTTTTTTTTAATTTAATCACTGCAACGTTGATTGAAATAACAAAATTAATGATAGTAGGCTTATCAGTTTTTTGTTCTGACAACTTAACTTAACTTAACTTATTATTCTTGACATTTGCTGACTGAATATTTTATTAATATGATTATTTACACGAATGCACATATGGCATTTTATGTACAGTCGTGCTAATGAACATTTCTTTGAAGCACGTCTTTCTAAACTCAAATTTTTCCGAATCGGAAACTCTAGTCTCACATGTTTCAAAATGTCATCTGCTACTACGAGAGGAAGGTTAATTTAGAAAACGTGCATACGGTACAGGACGCTTCAGCGCAGCTTCTACGCCAGAGGTACAAGAACAAATTTTGTTAAGTGTTGAACAAGCGTTAGAAGAATTTCGGCTCAATTGGGTATTATGCGCCTCTTCTTTGGAAAGCTCTTCGAGAGCAATTGTTGTACGCCTACCATATCCAGCAAGTACAATCCCTCCAACAACCTACTCCCGCTGGAAGGTTGCTGTTCAGCCACAAGATGTCACATTATTCGAAGCATTCGCTCTCCGTATCTTGGAAACCTGATTTGGACAAAAATTCATTTTCTCAGTTTGTCTTTGACAATGCAGTCATCAACATAAAATGCATTATAGCGACAAACAAGATGTGAAATCAAGGAATTTCTAATCCTTCTGTGCACTATTGTATAATAACTACCCGTTTTTGGCCAGAAACTAGGCGCGCGATCAAATTTCGTGCCCCGTACGCTCAAAATCGCCCCCCACTCCTAGTGGAGATTAGGCATGACCTTTCCTATTGAAAAATTGATAAACTTGGAGAAATGAAGTTAATCTATAGTATCCCATAAAATGGGAAGACTTTCATATGCATTGGTTAATTGTAGAACATTGTTTGTATACAGTTAATTTTGGAACTAACGCAGTCGTCGGTTGAGCATTGCACCGCCAGATACAAGTATATAAAGCACCAGCCTCTACACCGTAAGGTAAATGATGTTACAGATCATACGTACAGATAATATATACATACATACGCAGAAAGGAAGGAGCTGTCAATGTTGGGTATTTCCCTAACAGAATAAGGAAAATTACTGGTGTGGCAGATGCTGCTCGGCGCAAGTCTTTTGACAGAAAATACTCTTTGAACTGAATTAGCGCTACCCCCAGCAGTAGAAAACGTTTTAGGAATTAATATGAAGAAAGTGATTTGCCGTTGTAACTGATCCAGCTACACCAAAAAATCAGCGTTTAGCAATAAAGTTGTGAACGGTGTTTTCGTAAGAGACACAAGTCTGATCAAAACCATTAATTTAGGGAATAATAAAAGAGAGTAACAATTAACTGGTACATTACCAAGTGCTTTCCTCAAATTCGCCGAGATAATTCTTCTCCACAGTTGGAAAGTGTCTACAAAGATGTAGTTTTCTTGTAAGGACGAAATGGAATAACACTACTAGAATTTTTTGACAATGTTCTATACCGGATGGTGAAAAGCGTTTGATCTGTAAAAAATAAAATTAAACAAATGTACTAATATTGCGGGGATTCCTTTGGACATAACTCAAATATAAACGTGCTTGTATCTCACAATTTACAGCCTATCATATATTTGCAAGCAAAATAGTTAAAATAATTGAATTATATAATCATTGAAAATAAAAAACTGCGCTCTTACACTTTAAGCGCCCACATCAATATTTACTTAAAAATTAAAGTTGTACGTGTACGAGTACAACCCAAACATAAGCAATTCTTAAATACTCTCATAAATTCTCTTGGCTTCTTAGCCTTACCGTTTAGGGATATTCCTAATAGGTCGGGTTCAATTTAGATGAGTGCCTTAAGGGGGCGGGCCCAGCAGCGATAAATAACCAAAAACACAAAAACTCCTGCTACTAAATGTTGCTGTATTGAGCTGATGTGAGCCAAAGCACAATGGCGGATATTATTCCTACAAACAACGCCCGTTTAGTTAGCACACTATTCCATTTCGCAGTGCTCAGCCCTGCAGTGTTATTGTGGCTCGCATAATAACAAACTTAATTAGATCGTTATTATTCAAAGCTGCTTTACCAATATTTCTGCGTATTTTGGTTACTTGGGCAACGTCGCTTGCTTGTACGAAAATGATCTATTTATTTAATTAAGTTTACTACTAAATCAGATAGTAGAAACAATTTCGTGTGATATACCTCTCTTATCCCTGCAGAAATACACTTCGCTCCAGAAAAGGTCGTTCATATTCATCCTTAAAATCCATACAATACTAGCTGGGTTTGTGTGTGGAATTTAGCTAGAAATGATTATAAACTATAAGCCCTTATAAAAGCTCTACAGTTATTTGTCACAAACACATGCATCATAATATTTATTATGTAACAAGTACATAATTTAGGACTTAATTGAACGAGTCTATTTTATATTCAATAAAAAGAGGACGAGTCCAATAAATTCTGATTTCATACAAAGCTTTATGTTCGACTGCTAAAATCAAGTTTATAAATTTGACGTCTATTTTAACACAGAAAAAAAAATTGCTATGGCAACTTGATATGTCTCACATATGTGAACAAAGATAGGATATTGACAGATGAGTCCAATTTTTTATTTTAACGGACTAGTGCGATAAAGTAGCACTTTATGAACACGAAACAATTACAGAAACCAAGTGTTTCTGGTACAGTCGAACATAAAAATAATGTACAGTATCTCGTTCAATAACTGTAATCCATCGTATAGTCCGCTCACGATATGCGAGAGGCAATGCAAACTAGCAACGATAAATCCAGATTTATTTTCTGTAGCACCCATCATATTAATGCGGTTTAGAGATGTTGAAAAAACGGTTTACGAAAGAAAACTATTGTTTTAAAAAGGGTAGTGTAATGGTGTGGGCGTGCGGGGCGAAAATTCTATAGAAGAACAAATAAAACTTGTAGTCTCTCAGTTTTGCTTTAAACGCTTTTGGCCAATGTCAATCAATTTTATGACTTTCTGGTAAACCATATGCATAAAGAATAAACTAAAATTAAACAAAAGGAGTATAGATTTGACCTTAACTTTTTTATGCAGCAATAACAAAAGATGGGCGACGAGACGTTGACATTTAATGTCGACACCGACATGTTAAAGGTGATGTAGTGTATGTAGGCAATATTGACATTTGTCGACAATTTACCTAGCCTTGACTGTTGAAATCAAAAGTGAGGTTGTAGTTGTGAACGTATGACAGTTCTTGTTCTAGCGACGACGAAACGCCGACGTGACAGGTGAGTTACTCGTTGCTGAGGTTGTGACTTGTGACTGGTTGCAAAGATATTTAAAATTGGTGGTAGAAAGCTGAAGGAAAACGACAGATAATTATCATTTGAAACAGTAAAGGTGTGTGAAAATCACGAGGCTAAATGCTGGTGGAGACGGTGTGCAGTTCTTTAAATGATGTAATTTTCGCCAACGAGATTTTCAATTACAGCAAATATACTCACATAGGTCGAGAACTTATAAACTCAGATTAATCGCAGCAGTCAATAACGCAAAGTCTGAAATATAGATGGTAGCAGTAACGAAATCAGACACTTACAGCCAGTCTTATAAAGGGCACTAATCTGACCTTAACTATAATTCGCTGTTAAAATAAACAAACGAGCATCAAAACATTAGTGCTTATGACATTTTATTCATTAGTAAACAAATTTTGATGAGCTTTTGTTTATTTTAACAGCGAATTAAAGTTAACGTCAGATTAGTGACCTTTATAAGACTGGCTGTTAATGTTATAATTATGTGCATTAGATTTATTAAACAACGCTGCATATAAAACCAGTACAGAAACATAAGTTTTGATTATTCGTTACTTACTCGAAAGGGTCACCCCAATTTAAAGCTATCATAGCAGTAATTAGTACGATACAAATAGATAAACCCATATATAACCAGTAAAATGTGCAATCATATATTAAATACAGCTACAGTTTATTTTACCGAACTTGTGGTTCGAACTTATTAGGTTGTACTACTTAAGTGAGAGCCTTACGTTTATGCAGGAGGTGAGACATATGGCTCCAAACAGGCTCAAAGCTGCTGCCAGCAGTCAACGTCAGCAGACGTCATTCACGAAGTTCTCTGGGGATGATGCCTCAACTAGAACTCGGCTCTTATAGTGCAGAAAGATCACAGAAGCCCCCCCCCCCCCCCCCAAAGCCCCCGGGCAACGTTTGTAGTGGAATTTTCTAATAACCGGAATCTTTAGTGATTTGTATCATACAAGTGCAGCCTTTCACCCCGTAAGTTACGCTAAAGACCCCTGACAAGATTCAGTTGATTGAAATTACGTTATCACAATTTGAAACTAAAGAAATTGCACTCACTCTATGTATTACAGGCGATCAGCCAAAACAACAAAAAATTATGTGATCATAACCGGTCCTAGGACGCGGACAACATGTTCCAAAATGTGCCCAATACTCGAACCCGCATACCACCAAAACTTTCACAAATAACAATCCACAAAATCTGAAGCTAAGAGCTAGATTTGGAGCACAATTCACAAAATCCTGTCGAAAAGGCCGCTATATTTTTCTTCAGGCAAAAACAACCGAAACCAAAACCTTGTTATCTAATAGCTTCTCCGACTGCCAGTAAAACAGATTTCAACTCAAACGCAAACTATGCGTTTACACAACGACTGTGTTCCAATACAGGAGCTTTTACACGTCCATATATTATACACAAAATAAATTCTTATTTTAATTACGCTTTTGACACGTAACAATCGATAAGAATATACTTAGATATTCGAATTTTTTAGATTAATCTTATCTTTGCATTATCAATTTATCCTTTGTCCGTATTTTCAAGTAGGCATAGGATTTGATTTGAAATTATTCGTATTATTTTACCGATTGTCGCCATTGTCGACATTGAAAAAAAATCATTGGAACCTTTTTATGGGGTTTATAGAACATGCTGTTTATTGGGTATTTAGCCACCCACATAATTAAAAATATTAAAAGTCGAACGTTTCTGTAAAACTAAGAAATTTAATTGGACCTTGAATTTTTTTGGCGCCAGAGAATTTATTAGAGGTGTTTACTTTTTGGGATATAATGGTGCATTCAAAATTCGTCTATGGTAATGATCTTTTTCTTCTTCATCATCGCCTCATGGCTTAGGTCTTTCGACCTGTTCCGAATCTTCACTGCCAACTCTTTCTGGGTCTCCCGGGGTCTCCTATTTCCTAAAGGCGGTATGTGTGGGCCAGCTTTAGAAGACGATAGTCGTCCATTCTTAATACGTGAAATTTTCATTTTTCTTTATTGTTATCAATTATGACGTTAACTTGCTTTATCTGCTGATTTCTAATTCTGTCCGCCCGAATGGACCCTTCTATAGATATCAAAAATCGCATCTCACTGGACTGGAGCCGTAAGGTAATACTCTTAGAGCCATAGTTTTATAAACTTTAAAAACGTTTCTTTCCTCGCTTCATTCTTCAGTGTTCTTTTAATTGTTCCACACATGTGCTTGGTACCGATGAATTTCGTTATCATGTGTGTTTTCGTATCCGAAGTCCCAACCCAGGTAATTGAAATGGCTTAGCTGTTCTATGTTGTTATTTATAACAATTCTTGATCTAACTCAGTCTTCACCGCGGAATGCTAGGTGGAGATAATTACATCATATTCTTGTCTTATTTGAAAGAGTAGGTGACATGCCCGCTGGAGGTCGTTCTCGTTCGTTTGTATTATTGCAGGGTCATTGGCAAATAATAAGCTGTTTATCCTTTATCCCTATAGATTCTACTACACCTTTTTCGTACGCCTCTATTTATAATAAAACTTTCACTGCAGCCAATTTTGAAGTCTATGACTACTTTTGTTTCTTGGTAAAGAGATTTTAAACACGTAATAAGGTGCAATGGGTATCCGCGATCTTCCACAAAGTTTGGCGATTTAGGTTATCAAAAACGTTGGTATAATCAATAGAAATTATGTGAGTGTCTAGGTATATTCTGTTCTTTTTTCTATAAGCTATTCGAGGGTAAATAGATTATCGATGCTGGACGTCCTTTACGAACACCATGCTTTCTTCCAATAACAAACCTTCGTTAATTGTTTTTACCGGTTTCAGTATATTAAGCCTTTGTTTACATATATACAAAAGTAGGCTGGTAACTAAGTCATAACTGTATTTGTCCGGTAATAGTCCTTTATCGGTTTCAGGATATTAAGCCTTTGTTTACATATACAAAAGTAGGCTGGTAACTAGATCATAACTTATCTGTAGGGTTAAAGAATATTACCCTACATGGCAACCATAACCATATAGCAACCGATAAACTATTGAACAAATCACGGATGTTATAAATCATAACTGCCTTAGAAGTTTAAAAATCCTCGCTCTACGAGCTCCGATTTCAAAACATCTGCGGCAGTTATGATACTCATAACATTCCTAGATATGTTAATAGCTATTACCGTACATGGCAACCATTACCATACTGAAACAACTGTATCTGTACTGTAATATTCCTTGACCGTACATGGCAACCGTTACCATACTGCAACCGACAAACTATTAAACACACCACGGATGTTATGAATCATAACATTCCCAGATATGTTAATATCTATTACCATGACGCTTAGCATTCTAGGACATCATAATTTGTTACATTGAATTGCAATTTGCTCTCTTAAAATAAACGTAACATTTTTTTTATTGATAAACTGCAAATTTACAATCTACTCCGGTATTATAAGAGTATGTTGTCTGTTGAGGCATGTAAGGGTCTTCATCCAGCGATGATTCCCTTAGGGTTTACTGGGATGACTTGAATTGCATTCCTCATCAGTTCAGATCTATAAGCCATTGTTTGCTCAGCCTTCTTGTTGGTAGAGGGTTCATGAGTTGTAGGATGAGGTGGTTTTTATGTCCGGGAAGTTTTGTAAAGTAGTCTGATCCTGACTTTTCTACTACATCCGTCACAAACGGTATGTTGAGGTCCTGGTGTAGGGTTCGGATACTTACGAACCAAGGTGCATTTACAAGGGCTCGAAGAATTTTATTTTGTGCTCCTTGTATAATATTTATATTTGTTTTCTTGGCGCACCCCCAGAGTTGGATACCATATCTCCAGATGGGCATAAGGATTGTTTTATATAGCAGGACTTTATTTTCAGTTGAGAGCTTGGATTTAGGTCCAAGCAGCCAATACATTTGCTTGAACTTTAGATCGATCTGCTTCCTTTTTGCTCAAATTCGAGGTTAGCAGGTTAGGATTTGCGTCATTTTGTGTCAAAACTGACGGAAAACCTAACCTGATAACCTCGAATTTGATATTGACGTACAGTGTCACCAACATATTATTCATACGTTGAATTTCCACAGCCCGCTGAGGAACAGTTTTTTTGGATCTCTCGATATTTGCCAACCTTATCGAAACTCTTGAAGGAGGTAGTCAATATTCGCATTCTTTGTTATCTTCACAAGTGTAAAATACTGCAAGAGAAACAATCAGGCTTTAGGCCGTGATGTAACTGTATTACTACACTCGTAAATGTTGTCGACGATTTTGAGAAACAGATGCCAGAGAAGAGTTGTATTACCCAATAACATGTCACTAATCCTCATATATATATATATATATATATATAGCTAAAGGTGTTCCGCAAGGGTCCATACTAAGATCAATATTATTTACAATTTATATATCATTTTCTGAGAAACGTAACAATTTTAATTGCCCTTCATATGCTAATGATACATATTGAACTGAACCTTCAAGTATATTGCTATTAATGTGTTATTTAAATTACAAATTGCCCTATTTTGTATTATAATGTCAATAATTACTATTATAGATAACTCCTGAAAAATCAGACGTGGATTTTTTTATCTAGTTACTTGTTCTGAAAGATTGATGTTCTAATATTTTAAATCTCATTTGCATAAGTCAATACTTATGTCAAACAACTGTCAAAACAAATTTGAAATTTAATTGACAAATGCCCAATCTTTTCAATGGTACACAACAATATTAAAAACACAGTAATTATTTCTTAATTAGTTCACCTTCTTATTGTCTTTATTTCATTTCTAGTTATGATATTTAATAAGAAATCGCCCACCTTTTATTTGATTCACACAACGTTCCAGTTGGCAGCTTCCTTTTGATCTGCGAATCGACCCTTTCAAGCACCTTCCTGCAATGCACTGTTCACAGACAGACAACACGCCCAACCATCCAACATCAACAAACTCCAATTTTTTTACAGTACTCAGCAAACAGATAACATGCAGGCATCTACCTGCTACAGCAAACTGCCACCCTTCTGGAATGTTTTTCTTGTCTCCGATGATATTCCTCTGTAAATCTTACTCAGCAACAATCCGCTTGACGTGATCCAATTTGATTAATGTATGTATGTCAAATGTAATTTTTCCAATAAAGTTGACCCTGCACATTTCCTCAAATATTCACTTGTATAGAACAATTCTGCTATCCATCAGTTTTTACCACATACCAATAATCTTCATGAGTTAAGTCTTCACTTCTTCTTGTTATTTATTAAAATTCCATTTTATTTTACCACGTAGATTAGGTTATACCCTTTTTATATTAGTCAAACATTTCTTAATAAAACAGGACTATATTAAATATATTTAATCAGACCAAAATCATTTTTCTATGTTTTACAAAATTTGTTATTCTATACCTGGATAAATCCAAATTATTTTTAACCATTGTAGTCCCTTAATTTTAATAAATTTGATTCTAAGACACATTTAGGGTTGTATTATAACAATATATTACGTTTACTCCCGAAGGAAAAAATCGAATTAGAAGAACTATTAGATACTATAGCTATTTTTTGTTCTATGGATAGCATTGTGGTTAATTAATAAATGTTAAAATTCTATTAAAAGTTACAGTACTTAGTCAGAATCTTACGAGTAGTAATGAACCAAAAATTGCGTTTGAAGAACATGTCAGCAAGAGTCTTCAGCGTGCACATTGTACCATCAAAACGATTTTTAACAATAGACACATTTTAAACAGTGAAAATAAACTTATACTGCAACCCTCTGATTCTGTCTTCTTCATCGGTTTCTTCTTTACAGAGGAATCGTGATCGCTAGTGTCAATCTAATACTAATTGTTTCTAGCTCTTCGTATCTGGTTCTGTCATAATTTCATTAATGTGCTGTAGTGCTCCATGATTAGATGTAACAGATAAAAAATGTTAGCGAATTTCTCGTACACTGCATGCCGTCGTGTGACTTAACATAGCTAATCGCAAGTATCTACACAAGCTGGCATATATCGCAAAATTCTTTTAGCCCAATGCCCTTGGTATTTGCAAGGAAATTGATCTTCCGTACAGACATTCATAACTTGAATCTTCTCCACAGGTACCACTTCATCAAAAACAACTTTCCGAGAAAACGCACGCTTTCTGAGATCAATGATAAGCTACTTAAATATAAGTTACAGGAGTGGCTTCAGAATGAGCAGAACAAATAAGCAAACCAAAAATTTGATGAATCAGTATTCTTTAAGAAATTGTCATTCATAACTTGTACGTAGTAGGTGTTACGATAGCACCAGAAATTATCATTAGTAACATCCCTAGTACATGCCAAATTGTCGATAATAAACAAAATTATAATCAGTTGGTTATGCAAGAGGGGTATTTTGCAGACTATTTCCCCAACAAATGTTAACAGAGTCTTCTTTACCCGCAAATTTTTCCAAGCTCGTTCCTTGGCAATAGTTTCGCTAGATAGCAGGTAGGGATAGTGGGAATCTCGTTAAGACATTCCTGTGTGTCACTAATTAGATGACACTACTGAAAAATTATCGTATAATTGGGATCTAATTGGATGGATCTCACAAATTTAAAATATTTGATTGGCTTAACGTGTGTGAGGAACATATTCTACATAATTTCATGAAATACGTTTATAGAATTTAATTTTAAGTTTAGGTTTAGTTTTTTCTTTCATTATAGGTTAAGTAGAAGAACAGCTTATGATTATTATTGTAGTCTCAAATTGAACATTTTTATTGTTGTTTTTATGTTATGTATTTGAAGTAATTGCAATCAAGACCGCATTTTTATTTTTATTATATGACAATGTTTGACCATGGCAAATTCAATTAATCTTCAATTTAAAAGAAAGCGATTGGGCTCCAGCAATTTGTATGCCTTCTATGTATTTACAAAAATAATAATAGGGACGTACTTAAAAGAAAATCAATGTAATTCGATCTAGAATACTGAAAGTAGTATCATTTTGTAAAAATTGATACGAGTGCCAGCGGAAATAATAATTAAGCCGGCACATAAACACTCGTATCGATGTTAAAATTATGAGGGGGCCATAAATTGCCCCCAAAGCTTAAAGAAACGAACGTTCTCGGGCCTCGCCTTTCTATGACAAGCGACCGCCGTTAAACGGGAGTTCGGAGATCCGTTTGACGCGAGCTGATAATTTCTAAAAGAACAAGCACAGATGACAAATTTCATCAAGCCCCTGCATGCGCCGTATCCAGTCTAACAAAGCTGAAGATGCCCTTAACCGGACAAAGCCGGGTTTCCTCTTGCGCGCGGACGGAAGTAATAAAACAAGTCCATTAAAAACTCAAGCAATTGACTCCTTCGAAAAACGTCAGAACAAACTACTCGAAAAATCCCATAGAGCAGATAAACAAAAGCTTAAGATACATAATTCACGGAACTCGAGAAGGCAAGCATGGTCAAAATGCCGATCCCTGGTGTCGTAAATTAACCCGCCGGCGTAACAAAGACCGGTGGGCATCCGAACCATCACAGTTCACGGGCAATGAGAACCCTTAAGTGCGCTGGGGCAAACTATTATATATGCAGAAATGGCCACATTTATTCTAATTACTGGTGCAGCGGAAATTGTACTATCAAGTGTGGCGTATCAACACTGGCGCAAAAATTACAAGGAAGACGAGGGATTGCGGCCCAACACTGAATCTATTTAATTAGCGGCACGCGCAGTGAAACACGTCCGGAAACTATAGTACCTCGCACCTGAAACAACAACAGCAAATAACGCGCTAAGCCAATCTTGTTTAGTATCAAAAGTCGTGTTTTTTGACCAGGAAGCCGAATCTGGATAAAATCAAACCGCTAATTAGACGCGCCAGGAAATTAGCTTTACCATTCCCAATAGCAATCTCAATCACGTCGGGTTTAGATTCAAAATTCAAGTGGATTTTCGAGCAATATAATGGGGCTAGAATCAAGCCGCTAATCGCGCGCTAATTAAAACGAGTGGCAGCACCATAATCTGAGCATAGTGAACTCTCGATTCGGGCAAGACAGTACGATTAAAATACTGCTCGAGCGCGCTAATTAAATTGCCGCGCTGGAATCGGAGCACCACGATATCTTAATAAAACCAGGCCGTGTCTAGTATCAAAATTTAAGTTTTTTGTCCAGCAAGACAATGCAGCTAAAATCAAACCGCTAATTAGATGCGCCGGGAAATTAGCATGACGCCTTGCACAATTGCCTAAATGAATGCCCCCAGAAATCTGTCTTCACGCCACGGGCCAATAAGCATCGAGGGAGGCAGCTACCTCGGGATTCAGGCCCTTTAAATAGAGACACCCTGGCCTTAGGAAATCACTCTGCCTCGGCGGGTCGAACAAGCAGCCATCCAAGGATCAACAACCACCTCCAGGAGTTCCAGCCAACCTCGAAGGAAGCTGCCTAGCTTGGACTGCCGCTCACGGACTAGCCGCCTCTCTGGACTCTGCTGCACCAGACTAGCTGCCTATCTGGACTCTAACGATTCAGGAAAGCTGCCCCTTCTGGACTCTGCCGTTCACGGAGCTCTCGCCCACGCTGGACTTAGAGCATATCACCTCAGTTGGACTTAGCACCGCCGTCCCCGCTGGACTCAGCCGCCTGCCGTCTTCGAGGAACTTGGACGTCGAGGCACTTCAGCCGCCGCCCCCGAGAGGACAGTCATCGTTTGCACCTGCCGCCTACGCCGTCCCCGGACGTCGAGCCACTTCAGCCGCCGCCCCCGAGAGGAAAATCATCGGCCGCCTACGCCTTTCCCGGAGGTCGAGCCCCTTCAGCCGCCGCCCCCGAGAGGAAGACAAGCGCCCGCTCCTGCAGCCCCAGCCGCTTCTAAGACGCTGCGCCCTTCAGCCGCCGCCTCCGAAGGATCCCACCAGCCGGACGTCGAGCCACTTCAGCCGCCGCCCCCGAGAGGAAGACAAGCGCCCGCTCCTGCAGCCCCAGCCGCTTCTAGGACGCTGCGCCCTTCAGCCGCCGCCTCCGAAGGATCCCACCAGCCGGACGCTGAGCCACTTCCGCAGCCGCCCCCAAGAGGACGATCATCGCCTGTACCTGCCGCCTACGCCGTTTCCAGGAGGTCGAGCCACTTCAGTCACCGCCCCCGAGAGGAAGATCATCGTCCGCACCTGCCGCCTACTCGTTCCCAGGACGACGAGCTCCTTCAGCCGCCGCCCCCAAGAGGACGACAAGCGCCCGCTCCTGCAGCCCCAGCCGCTCCTAGGACGCTGCGCCCTTCAGCCGCCGCCTCCGAAGGATCCCACCAGCATCCGACCACGGACACCAATCCGCCATCTTCTTTTTCTGGGTTATATGTATATATTCTCTAGTTTTAAGTTAATCTGTACAAAATAATAACTATAATAAATTGTTCTCCGATTAATCAACTGTTTAGCAGAGGGTAACGCCTCCTTTCCTTCTTCGACTGCCACCATTTTTGAGCTAGTTGGAGGTGTGTTAAAATATATTAATATAAGCAGGATTTTCTACGTTAACGATGGAAAGAAACCAGCCTTGCTAGACACGATTTATAAATAATATATTTATCTGACATTTGTAAACAATGTTGTCGCACATGAAAAATGGCTGTGCGTGGAGAAATTGCAACAATAGATATATTTGAAGTTCCTGCAGTGATTAAATATTTACACAACAAGTTTAACCACATTTTTTTTCGTATTCTGCATGTCAATAAAAGTTTTCTCGATGTTCTTATTCTTCGGCCTTCCTATCCATATTGGATAATTGCCCCTATCGGGCGGGCTGCTATAGGGACCTTGCGTCTCTCTTCAGCCAAGAACAGGAATTGTAGGATGGGCGAGAGAAAGGAGGGGTGGAGAATGGAAAAGAGGCCAGGAAAGGTGGAGAAATACTGTCCCGACATTCACCTCAGAGAAAATACTCTGTTGACTCAGAAGAACCACCTAAAAACCTGAATCACAGCAAACCGTCGCAGGAATCGAACCCATGACTTCCCGAATGCTAAGTACACGTACTAACCACTAAACTACACATAGTCCAGTCACTATGTCCAAAAATAAGGCCTTTGCTGGAAAGTGAAGGGAAATTTCAAATTCCTTTTTGGGGTGTTTGGGGGGTCCAGCAAAGCTTAACTTCAAGTTGTCGACCAAGATTTCCTATGTGCCATTTCCGCCATCTTGATAAATGGGTGCGTTTGATTTTTTTGCGATAAATCGGTTCCCATTAACACTGCATGAAAATAATGCAGACATCTTTGTAAGAATTTTGAATGTTCTACAATTTATGGTCTATTACTTTTTCGCGTAGGAGATATATTTGTCGAGATATCGAACGCGAAAGGAGAGCGTGAAAGGGTCGAGACTTTTTTTTCGAGCTTCTGGGCTTGTGTCTCTTGTTTCTTTCTATTTAGCGAAAAAGTAGTCATCATCAAACTTGTAGAGGTTGAAAATAGCTTCAATTTGACCTATTATAAATTGATATGCGACTAAAATTACGACTTGTAGAGCGGGCCAAAGTTGTCAAGTCGGCGCTTAATTTTTATTACTTCCTTTTACGATAAAGGTAGTATTGGATTCACCCCAAAAATTCGAAATTGAGTATTCAACAGATCTTCACGTTTTAGAGTCCCCTGATCCCAAAAAACATATTTTTTTTCATTGGTCTGTCTGTCTGTCTGTGTGTCTGTCTGTCGGTGAACAGAATATCTCAAAAACGAAAAGAGGTATGGCGTTGAAACTTACAACACCCGGTATATTATTAAATTTTTGAATTTAGCTTGAAATTCTAGAAAAAAATGTCTTTTCAACCAACTCTCTATTTTGTACCGTTTTTGTAGAATTTGCAAATTTTTAAAAATTTTTGACAAATGCTTAGAAATTAAAAATCAAATTTTTGGCTAATTATAAGATCACTGCAAAAGGAAGTTGTGTGAGTGTATCACACCAGTTTTTTTTTCATTGGTCTGTCTGTCTGTGTGTCTGTATGTGAACAGATCTCAAAAACGCAAACAGGTATGGCGTTGAAACTTCATATATAAGTTTTGTGTACTATGTAGATGCGACAGCAAGCTTTTGAAGAAAATCGCATAACCGGAAGTAGGTGTTTACTCTTGTGATTTTTCAGTTTTTTCGATTTTTTCAAAAACGGCTCTAACGATTTTTTTTAAACTTTACATTTTTATTAAATTTTTAATGTGTATTGATGTGAAATAGGTGATTTTCCAGTTGAATACTTCTAAAATGGGTTTCTTTTGTTTTTTTTTCTATTTTTTTATTAACTCCTATTTTAAGTAGAACACCCGGTATATTATTACAATTTTGAATTCAGCTTGAAATTCTAGAGAAAATTGGTCTCTTGAACTAACACTCTATTTTGTACCGTTTTTGTAAAATTTGTAATTCTTGAAAATTTTTGACAAATGCTTAAAAATTTTAAATCACATTTTTGGCTAATTATAAGATCACTGTAAAAGGAAGTTGTGTGTGTGTATCACACCAGATTTTTATTTCATGTATCGTACTACTACATAAATGGCACAATAAACTTCATTGCATCACGAGAATCGTTATATTTCAAGTAGCCAATACGTAAATTGTTATTTTTGATGTTTCTGCTATAGAAGATCGGTTAATAAATTTCTAATGAATATAGCAGTCGGTGTCTAAGGTACCTGGTACTCTGCATGCCTAGACCTTGTCCATTAACAAACAAACAAACAATTAAATTTATTAGTAGGCCAGGATAGAATCCCAGTTTCTGATGATGTCAAAAACTTGGGTCTTTATCTTGATAATGATTTTAAATTTACTAAACATATTTCAAAATGTCTGCAAAAGTCATATAGTTCCTTGAAACTTATTTATCAAAATACAATTTTTAAGTGTAAATGTGAAAATCGTTTTGTGTAATGCATTAATCTTGTCCTGTTTTGATTATTGTAACGTTGTTTATCATTCGCATTTAAGTAGATTTAATGTTGCTAGAATTCAGAAGATTCAGAACTCATGTTTACGCCTCATATTTGGAATACGAAAATATGAAAGAATTTCTTATAAGCTGAAAGATTGAAACTGGCTTAATACGAAAGAAAGGCGCTTCTTTCATTCTGCATGTCTTTTCCACAAGATCATCTTGAGTAGATCACCGAGTTACTTATACAACAAAATAAAGTTTAGAACCGACGTACATACTTTAAATATAAGATTTAAAGGAACGCTGACTCCACCTCAACAAGTCAAAATTTTTCAAGCGAACGTTTTCTTACAGAATAACTAAATGCTATAATTCGTTACCAAATGTAGTAAAAGGCTATTGTACATCAAAATTTAAAAAAGCTATTTCTCAAAATTTTATGGATAAACACCAATGAATTAATTATTAGGGTCACAATAACACACTTAGTAAATTGCTATATCACTAAACACCGCCACAGCTGTTTTGTGCGTAATATTTCGCCTGGCGCCAAAGCAGATCGTTGGATTTTTTTGTTTTCTTTCCTTTTTGTTTTTCACCGGGTTAAGTGGAAGAACAGCGGATAGATCTGTTTTTCTATCAAGTTGAACTTCGCCCAAGACAATATTACGTTTATTTTTTTTGTGTAATTTTGTAATAATTTAATAAAGACCTTCGTTATTATTATTATTTTTTTTTTATTATTATTTATATACAATCACATAATGCTGTATACTATGTACCTGATGAAATATAATGATTTCAATAATGCAATGAAGTTTGTTATGTCATCTACGTAATAGTACGATACATGAAATAAAAATTACGCGCCAACTTGACAACTTTGGCCCGCTCTACAAGTCGTAATTTTAGTCGCATATCAATTTATAATAGGTCAAATTGAAGCTATTTCAACCTCTACAAGTTTGATAATGGCTACTTTTTCGCTAAATAGAAAGAGAAATGAGACACACGCCCAGAAGCTGGAAAAAAATCTCGACCCTTTCACGCTCTCCTTTCGCGTTCGATATCTCGACAAATATCGCTCCTACGCGAAAAAGTAATAGAACATAAATTGTAGAACATAAAAATTCTTACAAATATGTCTACATTATTTTCATGTAGTGTTAACGGGAACAGATTTATCACAAAAAAATCAAACGCACTCATTTATCAAGATAGCGGAAATAGCACATAGGAAATTTTGGTCGACAACTTCAAGTTAAGCTTTGCTGCACCTCACCAATACCCCAAAAAATAAATTTCAAATTTCCCTTCATTTCAAGCAAAAATGATATAGTGACTGGACTAAAAGCTCAGTTACGGGCGCATTGAAATCGCCCGATGCAAAACGGCAAACCTCAAATTTGATTTAATTTTACGTATAAAAGTTAAATTAATATTTTATAACTAAAATCAACAAGCAAGTAAAATATATCTGTATATTATTTAAATACGTCACTTAGTTTTGATGTCATTATATAAGAAGTATAAAAAGAAACGAGAAAACGCGAGCTAAAAATTTTACAAGCGATGACATTACAATTCTAGTATGAGAGATAGAAGAGGCGTAAATTCTTGTTTGGGCCATTAAAGGCTCCTAATTACACCCAATTTCACAGAGACCGGGCTTGGAAAACGGTATTTCAGGCGATAAATTCGGTTGCTGCCGTGAGAAAAACCTTAGAACTAGGTAGGTACTTAGCATAAAAGAATTCATTTTTAAATAAGGACGAATAAAATCAGTAATTTATCTACTACTATTGACTGCAAAATGATAGATATATTGTCAATTTATTAAATTCTAGTAAAATTTTCAGTTAAAAAAATATTTAAAAAGCAGAACCAAGCTGAAAGTAAATGCTCTTAAGAGAAAAGTGAAACAAACTGGAGGAGGTCACGTCGATGACCTTACCCAA
This sequence comes from Agriotes lineatus, assembly GCA_940337035.1. Taxonomy (NCBI): domain Eukaryota; kingdom Metazoa; phylum Arthropoda; class Insecta; order Coleoptera; family Elateridae; genus Agriotes; species Agriotes lineatus. The sequence continues at coordinate 88,343 of CALNHX010003005.1, forward strand.
ACAGAAGAATTAGTTTTATCATTTATAGGAGAAGATAGCATAAGTGGCAGTAAAAGAGGCATTGACGCACTTGGTCCTAGTATGTATAAAAACCCCTTATCAGCTATTTCATATTTTTTACGTTTTCTAGTTGATGATTTTGCCAACTCCGATTATGTTAACCGCTATTACAGAAAAATATCCTGAAGCATCCTTCATTTTGCTACCACAAATCCACAATAGTCCAAAACCAGTACTACACAGTGACCCACAACCTTTCACATCGTCATTATCCAGCAGCACAAATACACAAAACGATTCAGACCACATTTACCTTGATGCAAATATGCAAATTACTGATTCTGCTCTGATACACAAACAGTCCCCATCACCAACATCCAAATTACCACACCAAATACTCGATCAATCATTCCTGGTCCAACACAGACAAAAGCAAATAAACTAAAACTTGATACAAACTCACAAAAACCACCAGAACTTTAGTTAGAAAAATGTGTTGGCTGAAGACGTGCAATTAAAAAAAAAGAAAGTTGAAACTGTACGAGAACCTATTTCCAGAACGAAAAATGTAATTTAAAAAAGCAAAAATTGTTATTGTTACAAAAACTTTATTTATAAAGTAAACATAGTTAATTAATTAGTTATCCATATTTTTTAAATAGAGACATATGTGTTTAAACTTCTTAATTATCAATTGGCATCATCAACTAATTCTAACTAAAGAAACGCAACATTAAATTATTGCTAATAATTCTTATATTTCTAAAACTCCAGACTCACTCACTCACTCACTAACTTATCAACGCCCAGCCCAAACCTTTGGACTTAGAAAGCTGAAATTTTGTGCAGAGGTTCCCTTTACGATGTATACAAGGCATAAGGAAGGATATTTCAAAATTCAACCCCTAAAGGGGTAAAATGGTTGTTCCAATTGAGTATGGAAAAATAGTATTAAATACACATTTCGACTTGAAACTTTGTAGAAGTACTCCTGAAAACAAATAAGCAAACACGTATTTCGTGATTTTTCGAAAATCAACCCCTTAGGGGGTGAAATGGGGTAAATAAGCCTAAAAATCGATATGGGTGTCGTTATTAAGGTTTTCTGGGACGTTGATTGCGAAAATGGCATTTATTTTTAAGTCCAAGACGGTTTCCTGCGTGAGCGAAGCCGCAGGAAAAAGCTAGTTACATATAAAGGGATTATATTAGAATGGCAAAAACACTAAAATTAACAAAAAAGTGTATACTTAAGAGTACCAGTAATGACAGTGACGAACAAAAAGAGTAACATATATACATTTATTTATTATCAATTATCAACATCAACCAACTGAAGAAACCCAAGTCAAACATTAAATAATAATTACACATAAAAGGATTACACTCGGGATTATACATTTTTATACTAATAATTAACAGTAATCACAGTAACGAATAAAAAGTGTAACAGATATAATATCGTACCATTAATACAGGGTGTTAATTTTAAAAGCTAACGGCTACCAGTTTTACGGTAGGCAACGCATATTGCATTCCAAAAATAACTTTTCACTATAACAATTTAATACATATTAATCAACGTAGTAGTCTTTGAACCTTTTAAGTTTAAACATTAAACAATGACAATCAGATAATTGTAGTCGGATTCCATTTTTTATATCCGACCGGAACGACTATTTCTGGGAATAGCAAAATTTCCTATTTGTCGTCAACTGTGATTAAAATTAGGTGACTTACAGAAAGCTTATGTACAGAAAGCGATCATTACAATTCAACCTTATATAATTATATTTTGATGTTATTTTTTTTAAGAAATTATGAAAATAAGTTATGATAAATCTAGAAAAAAATACATTTTGTGGGGGCCAGGTCCCTCTGAGAGCGGCCTGAGCCCTCATGGTCCCCACGGCTCGTACGTGCGTAAGTACCCTGCTGACAAATAGTGTATTATAATACTAGGGTATAAGTACGCCTTTAAAGCACATGCGACGAGTTTAAGAGCACGACGCGAAGCGGAGTGCTTTTAACGTTGCTAGTGCTTTAATGGTTCTTATACACGAGTATCATACTCTATTTTCTCTACGATCGTAACAGAAATATCAAAATTTAGTTCGATGACACTTTTTCCGTCACATTGTGGTATATATTTTAGGTTATGTTGACATTCAAACTTACGGCAAAGCGTGTTTTAATACTATATTAAAACCACTAATGGCAACGTGCGAAAAAGACCTAATTCGGGCGCTAATACTAAGAGTGCTACAAACGTCACTTTTGACACTAGAAACTATGCACGATCGTAGAAAATATAATATTTTATTTAATCTATAACATAATTTTCCTTAATGTGTGTCCGTGTGTGCGTGAGTCCGTGGCACATCCCACGTTCCGGCTTCACAGATGTTTATATTTGTTTAGGTTTTGTTTTTTTTTATCTGAGCGATCGGATCGGAGCGTGACCTTTCGCGTATCCTATTTCACGTGAGCGTAGCGCGCCGTTTGCTTGTAAGCATATAATGCAAGCTATATTACACGAGGATGAAATTTACACACTAGCCGAAGGCGAATGTTGTAATCATCCAAGTGTAATACTGCCATTATATGCGTGTCAAATACAATATTTTATCTACTATGTATATAGTTGGTGACACTGTAAGTCTATGTCAAATTCGAGGTTAGCAGGTTAGGTTTTAAGTTAGTCTGTGTCAAAACTGACGCAAAATCTAACCTGCTAACCTTGACGTTAATGTCATTTATTGACAATGTAGCCCACTAATTTAAAAAAAATCCCTGTGGAATATGAAATTTCATATTCCACTGGTGTAATATGAGCCGCTTTTTGTATTTAGAGTTGGATATATAATATACTTATTATTTGACAGTTGTAGATAGACTGCTGAACCTGCAAAATTGTTCATAAAAAATATGCTTCGTTTATATCTTTTTTGTATGAGGGTTGGCCATGGAAATTTCCCCAATTTAGCTGTGTACAAGTACTTCATTTTGTTTAAACGGGGTTTACTTTTGAGAGTATGGTTTGTAAATGCATGTAGGTTAAAAACATAAGTAAACGCCTTCAAATGCAAAGTTACCATAGTTAAGCAGAACAGAAAATAGAACTTTAGTCATTTTTATGTATATATATGTACCCAGTTTCAGTAATTGAGTAATTGAAGAAAATGTTTAATTAAGTACACGGAAGGTCTTACACTACTTTAGATTTTAAATATTTCTCCAAATATACTATCAAAATAAGGAGTCCACTTTGTAACAATATTCATCTAAATGCAAAAGATATCTTTAGTGGAAAAGTTAATGTCCCGGACCGTCTATATACGATTTCGAGTAATACACAGAAAAAAATATTGATGTTAAAGTAAAACACTAATATACAGCTGCATTTGAGCACCACTAATGGTGGTGACTCTTACTAAGTCATCAGTCAGCCGGAATATTTCCGGAAGGAAAGCCTTTGCACCGGTTTAGCCGGACAAGGGAAATTCGCGCCAGTGACCAGCAGGAGACGTGACGGAAGATTCAGCGACATCCCTTGTTGTAACATGCACATTTAAACGATCCACGTAAACTACCACTGCAGTAATACGACATAGTAGATAAGATACATTGGTTGCGAGATAATTTTCATGTAATAGCAGTGTGAACTAGAATTACTCGTTAATTTTAAATTACTTTTTTGAGTATTCGTTTCTCTTATAATTCCCTCCCATTTCTATATGTAACAATAAATTACATATTTCGAACTACAGCCCCGAAACCTTTTAACTGTATAATTTAAAAATGACCCCCTCGGCATGATATTTACATTCTTAATTGTAAGTGCATATCTATTTAATACAACTTGACGAGAAGTTCGCCTTCTAAAAATTTAAAAGGAAAAATCCTATTGGGAGTTCCCGAAACATTTTAGTTGAAAGTTATAATATTCTAACCAAAAATTGGAAAGCTGTTTAAAATCAAGCACATCAATGGAAAGTGGAAGTCATGTCTAAGTTGGTTTCATACAATCAATGAATACTTTTCTAATGTCAAGCAGCTTTCAAGTAATGACAGTTTATCTGTAAATTGTACACACAACTGTTAAGGCATTGTAACATTTTGCATGATTTAAGTAGGTACTAGTTGTTTAACCTCAATTTTTAAAACCGTATACTAGTATAGAAAATGTTAAAACACGTTATGTCTTCAATCAAACGGTCAATTTATGGATTAAATTGCGCAGTGAGTTACTGTTCTCAATGCTGGCCTGGTTTTAAATAGCTTTCCAATTCATTGTTGAAATACTATACAATTTGGATGAAAAGTGATGCTTTAAGTTAGGGTAAACAGCTTAAGAACTGCTGAATATCGGTGGGGATAGGCGGGGTTAAACATATTTAAAGTGACATGAGTCTGGTGGCCAGTTCATAAAAATGGTTTGGTTTAACCAAAGAGCATATAACTTGAAGAGGTTCAACTTTATGGCAATATTCGTAAGTGTGTAATATTTGTTGCATAAGCAAATTAATATTTCCTGCAAATTGCTAAAAAAGTACCAAGAATTCATTGAGACAAGGAACTCTTCTACCTATCCTTGTTTCTTTAATCTTTGCTAATGGTGTCGTAACTGCTTTCAGGGAAAACATTTAACATTGTTGCAACATAGTGGCTTGCTCCTAATAACTTTGGAACCACAAGCTTCATTTTCAGGATTACTTAAATTATGGTTTCAAATGTGACATATACTGGTCAATTACGATTTTAATTTGGCGCTTAGTAACCAAAATGATTAGGTCGGTAACGGTAAAAGATACTTACTCTTTTTTTAAACTGAAATAACTCTTTTAAGGAATTTTTGCGCTAGTCAAATATATGAAATGACGGCGTTTACATCGGCATTTACAATTACACTAAAATAAAATTTTGCAAATTTTTAATGCTTCTTCTATAATGATTGTTATATGTTCTTTGGTTTAACGTAGAACCACAGTTCGTAAATACACTAAGCGTTCAAAATTTATCAATAAATTGAAGAATTGTGAAACTTGTTGTTACTTTATAGTATAATTATACTGAAAATTGTCACATTTACTGAATTGGCCTGTCCTTTTAAAATATATCGTTAACATTCACAACCATTAAACAAATGATATTATTTTATAATACAATATATGATTTTGTTCTTCACCTTGCTCCCTGTAAGCTCTCGACTACGTCTCGAACTTTAATCGCTCGTTCATAATATTCAGTAGTTATATTCCTAGTGCATTCTGTATATTCGAGTATTTCTCGAGAACGCAAAGCCTTCGAGAGAAATATTCGAATTATACAGAATGCACGCGGGGAATATTGCAAGACTATTCCTCGAAGAAATATCATCCTTTGTATACCACACTATTCATTTTTAAAGAGTTTTTAATTTTCTTTCTGAAATTTCTTGTGTACCTTGCTGGTTTGTTTTACTTTCTGCAAATACTCGCTATTGCACTTGTGCAAATACCCGGGTATTGCACTAGTGCAAAATATTCGCTGTATTCGACTCTAATTGGTTCAAATTTTGAAAATTGATTGATGGGATTGATTTATATTGTCTGAGGGGAATAGTCGATTTTAAGCATTTGTTATACAGTGTAGAAATTAAATAGCGCATAAACTTCTTTAATATTCGTTTTTGGGAAAAAGTCTGGAAGAGGTGTAGCGATTTAAATTGAGCGTACATTTAAAAGTAATTTTCATATTTTTATATCATTTGTTTTAAATGTTATGCGTCATCAATATTCTTTTAAATTACAACCTATATATTCTTTGACTTATTTCGGTAGCAAGTTTTAATCTGTTTTCAATGGTATAAAATTTGAAATAGATTACATTAGAAAAAATAAAGAAACGGCCTTAAGATCACATAGTAAAAGTGAATAAAATTAAGAGAGTAACTCCGGTTACCTGGGTTTAAAACAAAAAAACTTAGTGTAAGTGACGCCCGCACCCTCCCCACTGGACTAATGCAAAAGCGGTTCCAGGGAGAAACGATAGAAGAGCTTAGTGAAGGGAAAACACGATATAAAAATAAAAAAGGTAATTCTAGTTACCTGGGTTTAAAACAAAAAACTTATTAGTGATTACTTTCGACTTTAATAATAATTCCAATATAAAAATGAATGTACACCTACGATCATTGAAAATGAACAGGGTTATGCATGTCAAACTGACTTAACCGACGTTTTGCAATTGCGTGCAACGTTATTTTATTATTACGATGAGGAGGGAGTTAGGACAACACGATTCTGCTTTAGTGACAAGAGAAATTCAGAAAACGTATATCAACTACTGTAATGTTTGTTGCATAGCCCTGTTCATTTTCAATGATTCTTTGTGTACAATCATCAGTTTTTGTTTGAAGCCCAGGTAACTATCGTTATTATTTCACTTCAAGGTTATTTTTTCAATTTTTTTCTAATGTAACCTATTCGAAATTTTATACCGTTGAAAACAAATTAAAATTTGCTACCGAAATCAATACAAAATATATAGGTTGTCGTTTAAAAAATATTGATGATGTAACATTTAAAACAAATTATATAATAATCAGAAAATGACTTTACTATATGCGCTGTAATTTGAATCGCTACAGCCCTTTGAGATTTCTTCCTGTAAATAAGCATTAACGAAGTTGCCAAATGTATGTGTTGCTTAATTGCATACTGTATAAATAACAATTTTCTACGATCGTATCAAAAGTAACAACTCCTCGCATAGTTTCGACTGTATCACTTTTAATTTTAGCGTGTGAATTACATATTTATTGCGCCTTACTATTGGTGACGTGAAAGAAAAACATAAATGGCACGCTTTTCTATAAATTTGTATGTCAACATAACCTAGAATATCTAATACAATGTGACAGAAAAACTGTCACCAACTATAAACCGTTCAATAGTTATTTTCCCGGTAGGTAGACATGGAATTTTGTTTTTATGTTTAATAAAATTAAAACTCCCTAGAATCTCTTTCTGACACTTTGTCAGAATCAGCTGTTATGTACAGGAGGCTCACGTAAGTGTCTAATTTGACATTTTGAGGTTAAACGTGCAATGTTGCCAGTGCTTTCATACTTTGTTTCCCACTAGGCATAATATTTATGGACATCGGCGTCATGGATACTTATATGTCAACAAATTGTAATTTATACTAATGCAAATATGCCAAAAGTCATTAAAGGTGACACAAAACTACAAATTACAAAGGCGTACAGGCATTATAAAGCCGACAGGCCAGACCTCAGTGAAACTGAAATCTTTGCCCGGCTTAGTGACATTTGGGACGTAAGAATTTATGCAAAAAACTTGACTGTTGGTTTAATTTTGTACTTTGTACTGTTTTAGGTATCTGAAAAAACTATTAGAAATATTATTGGGAGGGACAATTTTGAAATTAAAATATTTGGAGGGACTCGGACGCAGGATGGTTGGAGAAGACTTACAAAGGAAGAGGTACAAGAGAAGTATGGGGAGCCAAGTATAGTAGTCTTCATTAAAGCTCAAAGGTAGAGATGGTTTAGACATATATGGAGAATGCCAGATTTTTGTATACAATTTATATTTACAATAAAAAAAAAACGACTTTCATTATACCATTATGCCTACTTAACAAATTATGAAACTTATTCAGAATCTGCAAGTGGTCTTTCATGAAATTTATCTTAACCAATAATAAAAGTGGCACAAAATCCAAAACCAAATCTGGCAACTACGTTTTGTACATTAACATAAAAGTATCATTTTGTATAAAATGGGCATAACCTAACTTTCGTTAATGACTCACAGCATATTTACAGGGTGAAATACATCACCCTAACATGGCCTCCTATCGGGAAAATAACTATTGAACGGTTTATATATTTTTACAGTTCTGTAACGATCGTAGAAAAAGTAGTGTATGTAACGCCAGCAAAAAGTGTGTTTATTCATTTCACGTGAACTCATAGTTTTTGCTCTTGATACATAAATAGCTAATTAAATATTTATTGCATTTAAAATTTCTCTTTTGCACAATTCAAGTTAAATAGGCTGTGAAAACTATCGTGTGTTCCAAAAAAAAAAACTTATTTAGGGTAGGCCTTGGAAAGAAAGAGAATCTAGTCATGTCTTAACTTAAGTCTGTAGGTGAATGTCAGATTGCAGTTTTGTTTATGAACACATCTGTCACTGTGACAGGTAAAAGTTTACACTATATTAAGTTTAATTGTATCAAGCAAAAAGGAAAATAAGATGGCATGAACACAACAACAATGAGTATAATAATCATAATGGTCAATAAAAATTGATTTTGTTAAGGGTTTTGTATATTTTTAGAAAAATAATTCAAGGTCAAGGTGCAATTTAGTTGTCTCTGACTTGGTAGTTCATTTGCATCAATGGGTATATTTCAAGTTACGGCAAACTTCAATTTGATCATGATATGCTGCGAATGAGTTTTTTTTAAACACACGATATAAAACACTTCCAGATTTTATACGGTATAACGATCTACTAACCTATACCTCAACATAACAGTTCAACCTTTGGTTTTTCAAATTTGTATCATTCGTCAATCACAGTATCATAGAACTTTTCACCGAACGTGATATTGCAACTTGCACTATCTCGTACTATAGAAGAGCATAACGTACATATACCGTATAATAGGCACCAATAATTCAATATAAAATAAAATAAACGGTTTAATGCTGCCACTGTAAAAACGATTGACAGGTACTTACAAAATATTATAGCCTGAAGTATTGATCAGGCAATTGTTTGATTAAAACGACCAATCGCAGTCGATCACCTGTATTGACGCCAATGTAAGTGTTATAAAAAACCGTTTCTCATAACTAGATCTTGGCATTAAAAGATTATCATTATCATACACGGATTATGTTATATTATATGCATGTCCACAAACATGTAACGATCTCTACAAATCGATTTCCATCACTTTTGAATAAAATTCTAAAAATTAAATAATACGTTAAGTTGTGTGTATTTTTATATTTAAAAAAGTCAGTAATCTATTGGCATATTAGAACACTTTCTGTGAAATAGGTAAAATATTAAATGAAATTGTGTGGTTGATATCGAAACCTTAATATTTTCGTTATAAAAATACAATAGTAGTTGGAGTGAAAAATCTCATATGCTGCTGTCAACATATCCGCCTATATTTATTATCAAGTACATACTTGCTTAAACTAATACACCGCAAGAATTCTTCCAGAACAAAGAATAGCTTGCTACCTACGTATCTCTGAATATGCTAAACCGAGCGTTTTGCGGAAAATGCTAAGCGATTCAGCAACCCTAGATTCTACGGATAGGAAAGCAGTCAAATCATTTTTTTTTTAATTAAAGGTGCGCTGTGTATTATCGTCATCGGAAAATAAATATCAGTTTTTGTTCCCATACACTTGAAATAAAATAATATATGAATAGAAGTAAGTAGACTACGGCAGAACATTTGCGCGTGTGTCGTAAAAGTAATTGTTGTATAGTAAAAAACAGTTATTTCAACCACGAATTTTAATCTATATAATTCATATGCTTCTTCTTCAGGAAAATTCCATTTGAAATATTCAGTTGCTACATTTTTAATTAAAACAAAGTAGGTGATAGTTTCTGTGGAAGTAATTCTCGAGTAATATAAAAATAATTAATATATACGACCAAACAATAATTATCACAACAGAAAATCCACAACTACCAAGTATGGTATAGTTTAGCATATTTGTCATAACTGCAAAATTGATATAAAAACATAATCGAAGTAATAGTAAACCACTATGATAATCTTCTGGTTACCAGGTGAGTTGAAAAAACTCATTGGTAGTCTGGTACAAACAAAATTCGATCTATAGCCACTGTCTACATAATCTATCGAACTCAACTTTAAGTTCGTAAAGTTCGCTGTATATCACTTCAATGTAAATCGTTTCTAAATAACCATGGAATTGCTATAGTCCAATAATAACATTCGAATGCCCCCTGACAAGTCATAGTCAAGACATGAAAATATCACAGTAAACATTGTAACAACTTTTTTTTAAATCGCACTTTAAATCTATCATACTTGATACATAAGATATGGTAAAAACATGAAAATATCACAGTTAATATTTATAATGATAACAATAACAATAACTTTATTGCCATCCAATACAAAAAGGTACATTGGCATTGTCACAAATTATATACAAAACACGTATTAAGTATGACAACGTTACTGACGATCTCAACTCCATCAACTGGTGTCAAGCTATGAGTTCTCTAAATGTTCACGATTCTTGGTCGCTTTTACATACACAATTATCTACTTCTGTCAAAATTAATTCCACCTTGAAACCTATCACAGTAAATCCCTCTAAACCGTGGCTGGAAAGTAAGATATTCGCAATGATATCGACTAAAAAGCGTTTATGGAATAGGTATCGTAAAACAAAAGCCATGGAAGACTACCATAACCATCGACAATACTCGAACCACCTTATATCAGTGATCGATCTAGCAAAAAAGAACTACAAAGATAAAATCGCCAATTCCAAGAACTCAAAGCAATTTTATAAATATGTACGGGCATCTCTTTCATCTACTGTTCAAGTTCCTTTAGTTAAGTCAAGTGACGGAGCAATTGCAAAAAATCGACAGGAATGCGCAAATATACTTGCTGATACCTTTTTATCTGCCTATTCTGATGTACCTAATCTTGTTATTCCGCCTATTCAATTTCCGAGGACTACCAGAAGTTTAACCGATGTTAACTTTACTCCTGAACAAGTTGAAGAAAAATTATCTACACTGAAGTCTTCTACTGCGCCAGGCCTTGATCATCTATCTGCTGTGTTGCTGAAAACTTGTTCGCATGTTATTTCTGAACCTCCAGCAAAAATCATGCAAAAATCCTTTGCTGAACATGAACTTCCAAATTCGTGAAGGAGTGCAGTTGTCACACCCATATTTAAAAAGGGAGACAAGCTAGACTCAAATAATTATCGCCCCATTAGTTTAACGCCAATTACAGCAAAAATCATGGAGTCCTTAATAATTGTGGACAGAGTAGTACCTTTCTTACTGAATGAAAATATTTTACCTGTTCAACAACATGGATTTACTCCTGGTAGATCTGTAATTACCAATCTCCTGGAATGCATTAATAATTGGACAATGGCTCTAGACAACGCATCCCCCACTGATGTCATATATTTGGATTTTTCTCGTGCCTTTGATCGGGTACCTCACTCTGCCCTCTTAGCCAAGCTTGAACAGGCTGGTATACGCGGCAATCTATTGTTATGGATACAGGCTTTTCTTCAGGATCGATCATTCTGTGTTCGTGTTGGAGAATGTTTATCTGACATCAAACCAGTGTTAAGTGGTGTTCCGCAAGGGTCGGTGCTCGGTCCCATCCTATTCGCAGTGTACATCGCAGACCTTCCACATATTTTGCGTAGTAGCTCTTCCTATTATGCAGATGACACCAAGCTGTACGCCTCAGTGAAGCAACGAACTGTTTTGCAAGATGATCTTGACTCGCTATCGGTATGGTGTAATGAGTGGTGTTTGCCGTTAAATATTACAAAGTGCGTAGTGTTGCATTTAGGAAAAACTAACCCACTGCATAATTATTATATTTCGGGAAACCTGTTACTTTCCGTTACCAGTCACAAAGATCTAGGCGTAACAATTACCACCGACCTATCATGGTCTGAACACATCTCAGATGTGTGTAACAAAGCCAATAAGCTTCTGTATATACTACATAAAGCATTTAGGAACGTCTCCCCAACTACATTTGCCAAACTATATCGCACATATGTTCGTCCAATTCTGGAATTTACTGGTCCTGTTTGGCATCCGGACTTAATTAGAGACAGAAATTTATTGGAAAATGTACAGCGGAAAGCAACTCGCCTACCATATGGTCGCTTGCGACCATCATACTACGAACGGCTTGAAGTTCTACATTTAACCACCTTCGAAATGCGACGCTCTCGAAGTGATTTAATTATTACTTTTCGCGCACTAAATAGACTACATTTACACGGTAATATAACGCTGGTGTTATTTAAACCGTTGTTATTAAAACTCGTGCAAAACGTGCGTTTACACAAGAGGTGTTGTACAGGCGTTAAAGTGTACGTCGGTGTTAGCGTGGTGTTATCTAAAACCTCGTCGCAGTGTGACCAACTGCTTCGAGATTTTCCATCTGTAACTCTGTCAGATGCTGTCTGTTATTACAAAATTATAAACATAACCGCTATAACCTACAAGATTAATAATACAGGTGATACAATTCAACGGAGTGACGTTGGTGTGGTTGACAACTGCGACTCAGAACAACCAACCATCTTGACAATTATGTTGGTAGTCCTGTTTCAAAACGGGTGTAAGTCGAAAGTATCCATTTACACGTACATTTTACACCCACTTACTAACGTCACGCCTCCTGGCGAAGTGGTGTAGCGTTAGTAAACCGGTTCTAGTAAAACCGGCGTTAAACCCCATTTACACTACAATTTACACCGGTGTTAACAACAACCGATGTTACTACACCGGTGTTAGCGGACCATGTAAATGTAGTCATAGACTGTTCTCTTGTGACGTCAGTTCTCTCTACATACTTAATGCCGATGACCGTCTCCGGGGCCACCGTTTGAAATTAAAAAGAGAGTTAGCAAGATTAACGTGTAGAAGATCGTTTATTGTAAACCGAGTGTTTCATATGTGGAACAATCTACCTGCCGATATAGTCGACGCTCCTACGATCAATACATTTAAAAACAGAATAGACATTTTTCTTTCCGTTTTTGTTAATAATTCAATTATGTCATAATTTTAAATGTAGATATTAGTATTCTTATATAATTATTATTGTTTAGCGTTACAAGTTATGAGTATAGTTTGTAATTCAGAGCTTCATAGGGCCTTTCCTCTGCTCTGCGTTTATTTTAATAATAATAATAATAATAATAATAATAATATAGGTAATACGTGATCAACTGCGGATTATTATTAGGCAGAATCACCCAAGTACTCTTTAATCGAGTAGACGCAATTACCCAGTAAGAACGTTTTGTATTTTCCTTTAAATAAAGTCAATGATTTGCTATTTTTGATTTCTTAAGATACCGCGTTGTAAATTTTTACACAGTTGTAAAAATGACCCGTTTTAAACATAGCCGAACGATAGACTGGCATACTCAAATTAGCTGCTCCTCTGGTAGTTATCGCATTATAAAACTGATTGTTCATCGGAAATAAACCCAAGTTTCGTCTGGTATGAACAGCTGCGCAGTATAGATATAAAGAAGGTAATGTCAAAATACCCAATTTTTTTAACAAATCTTGACATGAAGTTGTGCACGGGACTCTCATGATTGCCCTAATAATTCTCTTTTGTACTAGAAACACTCGTTTTGCATCCACCGCATTGTACCTATAGCGAATACTGTATTGTAATATCTAATATGATTTGCACCGCTGAGAAGTAATAAACCTTCAATGAGTTGCGACTAAGGCTGTCCCGAAAGTACTTAATTGCAAAGTGAGCCGAATGTAGTCTATTTGCAGTTTCATCGATTTGGGCAGACCATTTTAAATTTGAATCAACAAAAACCCCTAGAAACTTAGTGACTTCAGATTGATTGATTTACCGCGCATTTTTACTAAAAGAGATTTGTCATTAAAGTCTTTAAAAGACATTAAAGTAGTTTTTTAGAGTTCAAAATTCAATTTGTCATTTTATCGTTTATCTCAGACAATCCACTTGACAGGTCGTGCAGATTATATATATATATATATATATATATATTGCGAGTTTTATACAGTTTACAACCGTTTCTCGCATCCTAATCTCCATTTCCTTCTGTCGCGCCAGTCGTGTTCTTGGAGTCCTCTGTTTTCCATAGCTTCCTGAACTCCAGCTTTCCAGCTTTTCCTAGGCCGGCCTCTTTTCCGTCTCACACGTGGTTGCCACTCCCACACTAGTTTTGGTAATCGGTCATCTGTCATCCGTCTTAAATGGCCATACCATTTTAACCTCTTCGCCAGGACTGTGTCGATTATTGTAGTGGCTATGCCCATTCTTTCTTTAATGTCTACATTGCGTATTCGGTCAAGTCGAGTAAGGCCGCAGGACCTCCGCCAGTAGTCCATTTCTAGAGCTTTTATTCTATTTTCATCCCTCTGGTTAATGACCCATAGTTCGGCCCCATATAGGGTTATACTTTCTATTATTGTCTTGTATATTTTAATTTTAGTTTCGTTTGTTATGTTCTTACTCCATAATAGAGGGTTAATTTTTCTCATAGCGGTTCGACCTTGACCAATTCTACTGGAGATTTCAGTTTTATTGCTTACGTCGTTACCTATCTGTACACCAAGATATTTATATTGGTTCGTGGTTTCAATGGTTTGGTTTTCAAGCTGTAAATCGGAGGCATGACCTCCAATAACGAGATATTCAGTTTTATCAAAATTGATCTCTAAACCCCATGTCTGATATTCGTCGTGTAACTTTCTCAGCATGTAATGTATATCATCGCGATCTTCAGCCAATACTACTTGGTCATCAGCAAAAAACATCGAGTGTATTTTATTATCTCCAAGATCTATGCCCATGTTCTTACATTTTTTATTCCAATTTTGCAAAGCTCCACTTAAATAGATCTTAAATAAAGTGGGTGCTATACAACATCCTTGGCGGAGGCCCTTAGTAACCATGATTTTATTTGAAATAGCCTGACCTACTTTCACACAGCTGGTCATATTGCTATATAAACGTTTAACAGCATGGATTAATGTATTTTTAATTCCTTTATTTTTCATGATTTCCCAGAGCTTGACTAGGGGTACAGTATCATAGGCTTTTCGTAAATCTACAAATACCACCAATGTGTTTCTAAGTTGTACGCTAATCTTTTTTCAATAACTTGCGTTAGGCAAAAAACATTATCTGTACAAGAACGCCCTTTTCGGAATCCACATTGTTCCTCGTCTTCTATTAGGTTTCTTTCTATCTTATTTTTTATTATTCTTCCATATAGCCTAAGAGAGTTCGTCACACTAATCCCTCTATAGTTGTCACAATTCATACGATTTCCTTTCTTGTACAGATTGCTAATATATGCGGTTTGCCATTCTTGTGGTAGATCGTTTCCTTGTAAAAATTTGTTAAATACGTATGCAAGCATTTCAAACAAAATCTCTGGTCCATTTTTTATTAATTCAATTGGTACTCCTGCTGGTCCCGCTGCTCGACCATTCTTCATACGTTGTAAGGCCATTTTGAACTCTTTTTACGTTACGTCTTCTTCTTCTGCCGACTCATTTAAATCATCGCAATCTTGTATGTTTTCACTTTTTATAAATTGAGGTCTATCTTCTGTCAGCAATTTTTCATAATGTTGCGCCCAATTTTGTAAACTTATCATCTGCAATTTTGAGTATTCTTTTCTGTCTGTTCTCATATTCCGTATTGTTCTCCATGCTTCTCTCGATCGGGTTGCACCTACATAAGTATCTATTTCCTCGCACTTCTTCTGCCAGCTAGTGTTTTTTGCTGTTATTACCTGCTGCTTAACTCGTCGACACATTTCTCTATACTTAGTTCTGGAATCAACATCTTTTTTCTGTAACCATTCCTGATATAATTGCTTTTTCTGTTTTACAATTTCTTCTAGGTCAGTTGTCCACCACGAACACTTAGTTTTACATTGATGCTAAATTTGTTCTCCAAGAGCTTCGTGTGCAGCTTGTGTTACTGCCTTTATTATGTTATTGTATATATCCAGGGGGGAAGAGTACGGAATTTCTGATAGCTTCGTACTTAGCCGTAATTTGTACAAAAATCGAGTAGATTCGTCGTTTAGACTTTCCACATTAAATCTGAGAGTTTGTATTACAATTTGTTTTTCCATATCTTTGTTTCCAAGATCCCGAGCTCTTAATCTATAAGGAAACCAAATCTTTGTGCTTAATAAATAATGATCAGTTCCGCACTCTGCTCCTCGATATACTCGTACATCTTCCACTTTAATTTTAGAATCTTGTCTACCTATCGCGTAATCAATTATGGATTTCAATTGCCGGGTAGGTTGTGTCCAAGTATAAGTATGAATTTCTTTATGTGGATAGAAGCCGTTCAATATTTTGAGAGATGTGTATCGGCACATGTCAATTAATCTCCTGCCGTTGTCATTGACTCTTTCTTCGCCGTAGTATCCAACTACTTTGTCATTTTTTTGCTTTCCAATTCTAGCATTTAAGTCTCCCAAAATCATAATTTCTTTTCTATGGCTTATTCCATCTATCACTTCAGTTAATTTTCCGTAGAAATTATCCTTAACATTGTTATTTTCGTCGTCGGACGGCGAATAAACCCCCAGCAGTAACAAGTTATATCCCTTGTAATTAATATCCATCTTTATGATTCGTTCATCTACATGTTCCCAACTCTTCACGATGGAAATTAGTCTTCTGTTAATTAATATAGAAACACCAGCTTTGGCTCGTGCAGATTATATTTTGCAAGTATCCACGATGTGTCATCGGCAAACTGTATCAAGGCAGGGACCCGCAGATCTGTTGAGAGGTCGTTTACAAAAATTATGAAAATAAGAGGACCTAAAATTGATCCTTCGGGGACACCTTTTTTTAAACTAACTGCATCAGATAAAGCTACTGCACCACAAATATTGAGGTCTGTACTTTTAATACAAATTTGCTGATTTAAACAAGGCCCACGGATGCCGTAATGTTCTAGTTTTTATAAGAGTAGGGCATGGTCTATTGTTTCGAAGGCCTTGGATAGATAAAAAATATTCCAGAAACAAACTGTTTTCTATCGAGTTGTTGCATTATGGCATTTAGGGAATAGCATAACACATCATTAGTAGACTTCTGTATATGTATTGTATAAGTTATATTATTAAGTAACATAAATTCAATTTTTTAAAAATCCACAGCTCTCTAGAGGTTAAAAGTTTTCCATCATACGGTATTCATTTGTTTATTAAAAAGTGGGACAGCAGTCTGTTAAAAATTACTTTTTCATAGACCTTAGAGAAGATAGGCAACAACGAAATAGATCTGTAGTTATCAGGAAGATCCTGTCTTTTAGACGAAGGAAGTATGGCAATTTAGTGCTGGAATTACCTTTGTAGATTTCAATTTAATAAAATAAGTCACGTCCGGATGTATGTTTAAGTACTCGCTAACGCTCGTACTCAAACCAGCCATACTTGTTCAGCAAAACACCATTTTTCTAAACTAGTTGCGTAGTGTACTACTTTTCTACTTACTCATTCGAAAGTAAGCTATTATTTGAAAGAAAAAAGTGGACATTTACAAAACTGAGTCGTGTTATGAGATTTTTTCTGTCTAGAAAGAAAATCTATTACACGAGATTTTCTAGTTTATGAACAGCGTTTCTAAGGAAAATTTTTTTGTGTTTTTAGGGATACGATCAAGGTTATTAGTTTTAAAAGTTGCTCTTCAAGTAAATGCTTAGATTTCTTTTTAGTAAAGATGGGGTAGTAAAAAAATAGTACACCATTTTTTCTAAACGTTCAACCCATTTTCTTTACATACGCGAAGAAACTTTCTCCATTCCCTTTCATGAAATCAAATTGAATTTCGATATTGCACGAAAAGCATTAGATTTTCGGCTACTTGGTTTCGGAACAACCAAAAGACTGCACTCAGTAGGTTGCAAAACTGCAGCTACACATTCTTTACATCCATACATCTATCGTCATAGACATATTTCAAAAACCCTTCAATTTCGATGAGTTATGACATCAAAGTAGTTAAAAGACCTTGTTTACAAAGTGTATAGTTTTCACCTATAAAATAAGAACTTTTAGAGTTTATTTAAAATCTCGGCGTTGTAAGAAAGTTTCTCTAATGTGATGCTCAAAGTTTAATCGAAAAATGTTCATAAATTCTGTAATGGGACACATTGTTGATATTAAACACAATCTAGAGTTACTAGAAAGCCGAAAAAATGTTTTTAATAAGATAACAATATGTTTCAACAATGTCAATGTATTTTTAAAAAACAGTAGTAAAGAAAATTTCTAATTCATGATTATTTCGTAAATAGAGTACGGTTAGCCAATATACAGCCCCAGTGCTTAAAATTCCATTGCAATGGATTTAGTTTCCAAGTGACTCAGTCATTAGATTAAATTATGCCTTACTTTTCGTTTCCGTCACTGCATTCACCACCTCATTACGATATTTATCTGGTGAAAGTTAAACATAGAGCAATAATACGAGCCGATTAATTACTCGTAATTACTGCAAATGTTGAGTATTGCAAATAATTAGTTTCGCCAAACATTCGGTGTCAAACGCATTGAGTGGTAACAAAAATGCCTCGCCGTAGTTTACATGTTGACGAGAGAAAGAATCATTGCGTATGCACACAACCTCACTTTGACAACTGGCAACTCAAGTGTCCGAGCGCGTTGAATTCTGGGTAGAGCACTGTAATAATTTGCTTATAAACACATAACCTCAGTTTGACAACTGACAATTCAAGCGACTCAGAGCGTTGAACTCTGGGTAGAGCGATGTAATAATCACCGACATGCAGTCGTAAAACAAAATCTAGTTCAAAGCCCTCTCGATAACGGTTTTTTTTAACGCACGTTAATAACGGGTGTTCATAAACAGTCGTCCCAGTTGCTTTGAAAAACAAAATGTTATGTCTTTGATTAATTTGTGCAACACAATAAAACGTCGTTGAGTACTGTCATAGCGATTTTTTCTCAATTTTAATAGACATGCGTTTCTGAAGTCAAAACCTACTGGGATGACGACTGTTTATGAACACCAGTTATTATATGAAGAAGCTAATGTAAATGAGCTGATTCCATTGGTTTAAACATGAAGAGAGCAATAACGTTTTGTACGTTTGCTAAATCAAGTAAAAATAACTTTTTTAAATACTTAAACGATGTTGCTTTAAATCGTTGAAATAATGAATAATTTCAACAAGTCAATGCGTTACCGCACAATTCTGAAAGAATAAGGAACTGCCTTTTAGAAATATTTTCTACAAATTTATGAGGAGTTGTAATTATAAACGTTCGATGGATAGACTTAGCGCTCTTGGATTTTGAAAGATTTCTGTAAAACATAATTTATAAAAATCGGACAAATAATATAAATTAATCACGAGTAAATATTAGTCCGATATTAGAACCAATAAAACAATAATATAAGAACTATTTGATACATTGAAAGAGAACGGAATAATGTTGAGCGCAATTTAATGGAATTTTGAGAATATGCTGTAACTCGGTGGTGTAGGCTTTCTCAAGTTTAAAATTGTGTTGGCGTGCTTGTGCTGCTTAGTTTTTTCATACATTCAATAAACATCGTTAATTCAAGTTACACGTATACTGAAGCATAATTAATGGATGGTACATTTTATTTTGCCTGCTTAAAGTAACTGATTAAATTAATATTATGAAGCATATAGGAAAATATACCGCAACTGGTTATATATCTTTGAAGTCAGAAAAATAAAAGCTATGCAATGTCATAAAATTTAATATGGCGCCGAAAGAACAAGTTGATGGTGGTTTTGGATAGTTTGAAATGTTATAAAATTGGTTTAATTCCTTTATGAAGTTAATCACATATAGTTGTCCTTACAATTTTTTACATCTAAAGGCAGCACACACAAAACACGAAAATGCCCATTTCTGACATAGTGATCATGAAAGCCGTATTTCTCTTTAATGAATAATAGTAAAGAAGGTTACACTTTCGTTAACTATCGTGTTGCAATTGTGAATTTTTATTTTAACAGTTATAAATTTTGAAGGTTCTTTATCAAATTTCGAGTATAAAATTTCAGTGTTTTTCAAGTATCTGAAAAACTAATCGGGCTATATCAAATGTCTTTTAGAATATTGACCAGGAATAAGTTACTCAACTTGGCCCCAATATATCCGATATGTCAGATCATAAGGTAAGCCAGATTTGCCACAGTATACAGTGTGTCCCAGATCGAGTGGGATTGCATGGGTAACTTTCTTATTATTGAAGTTGGAGATTTGGTTAAATGGGCAATGTTTTGCAGTTTTATATGCTGATTTAGAATCTCTTTGAAAAAGTTCAAAATGTCGAACCAGTCAAAAGTTATTAAAAAAAAACTAAAAACTGTCATTTTCTTGTATGTCAAATATCTTTGTAAATATAAGAGATACGAAAAAAAGTTTTATATAAAAGTCGCTGTTTTCGATGAGACCAATTTAAAATTGGCATCGAACAAAAATTCAAGATGGCTGCTTTTGAGGTACTCGTATCAACTTCCTTAAGTTAAATGGGCGCCATATTGTATTTTTAGGTTACTGAATAGAGTTTCTAATTCTCTTTTCAACGATGTAAGATAACGTATGATTGAATAAAAATACTAGTAAAATTAATTGTTTTTACATTTTAATCAAGTAGGCTTACATGGATCCAAACAAACAAACAAAATTCATTTAAAAAAAGAAAACTTAATCCTAATAATCACATGAAGTGTTCAAAATGCTGACCATTGTTAGTTAAACATAGTTGACACTGTTTGACGACACTTCCGGTTACTTTACGCAACGTATTTCGATTAATACTAGCACACGCTTCTTGCACTGCTTCGCGCAGTTCCTGAACATTATTGTAGCTGTAATTACTTCCATATACTTTATTCTTTAACGTACCCCACAGAAAAAAGTCAAGAGGCGTTAGATCAACGGATCTGGCTGGCCATCGAACATTAGTATTGGTGGCAATAACCTTATTGTCAAATCGGTGAATTAAATAATCTACCACGTTTCTTGAATTGTGGGCTGGGCAGCCATCTTGTTGGTACCATAACCCATTTCTGTCTGCCAAAGGTAGATCATCTATGAACTCTTCTAAGGATATTTGGAGAATTTCTAAATAACGTTGAGCAGTTAAAGTTCCATTGAAGATAACAGGTCCAATTAAATGACTTCCCATTATGCCGCAAAATACATTAAATCCGAATCGAACTTGATTTCGACGTGGAACTAAAACATGTGGATTTTCCTGTGACCAGTAGTGTACTCGACTCGTAAAACTATTATTTCTAGTACTCTCGCGGATAAACCACCTACAAAATGCTACTCTGCGATTATAATCTTCTGGTCGTAAAGTTTGGGCAATACGCAACTTGTAGGGGTGAAACTGGTGCCTTCTTAAAATTCGCAATGTTTTTGATTTAGATAGACCAACCTGTGCTTCTATTTCTCGAGTTGAAATGCCTGGATTAGCCGCGATACAAGCCATTGTTATTAACTCACTGTTGTAATTATGATCTTCTACTAATAAATTGTTTTCCCTAGTTTTAACGGGCTTTTTCAAACTTCCATACCGCTGCATATTCTTGTCCAGTCTTTTAAACGTTTTGATATTTGGTTGTCTTCTTTCCGGAAAATTAGTTAAATAAGTTTGGACAGCAAGATGGGAATTTTTATAACACTTGATAAATGTGCAAAACATATCGTAGCTTTCAGTAATTGGAATATTCGCCATAATTTGTAAAGTTTGTAATACGTATAACTTTAGATAATACTTTAGCTTAAGCACCTGCTTTTTGACAGATTGTGATAAAATTTGTTATTGTTTTTCATCATAACTACTTACCTAATTGATTATACATTTAAAAAGTAATGTCACGATGTTTTGTGGTTCAAGCCTACTTGATTAAAATGTAAAAACAATTAATTTTACTGGTATTTTTTATTCAATCATACGTTATCTTACATCGTTGAAAAGAGAATTAGAAACTCTATTCAGTAACCTAAAAATCCAATATGGCGCCCATTTAACTTAAGGAAGTTGATACGAGTACCTCAAAAGCAGCCATCTTGAATTTTTGTTCGACGCCAATTTTAAATTTTTCTCATCGAAAACAGCGACTTTTATATAAAACTTTTTTTCGTATCTCTTATATTTACAAAGATATTTGACATACAAGAAAATGACAGTTTTTAGTTTTTTTTTAATAACTTTTGACTGGTTCGACATTTTGAACTTTTTAAAACGGATTTTAAATCAGCATATAAAACTGAAAAACATTGCCCATTTAACCAAATCTCCAACTTCAAAGATAAGAAAGTTACCCATGCAATCCCACTCGATCTGGGACACACTGTACATATACTGAAATAAGAGGAATAGATAACTTGCCCAACTGTACGTCGAAATTATAACATCAAGATGTCACTTGTGAGATAGTAGGTCAAATTTTCCCACAATTATTATCTCCTGAAGACAAATAGCTTTATAGATTGGTACACTGCACACATGCTCAGGGGCAGTATAATATATAAATATAATATTATGCCTGTTATCGATCATATTTTGATGAATATTATGAGTTATAATCCCAAAGCTGAAAATTCGTAGGACGAGTGGTATTTTCATGGGAGGAGGTCATGATCATACTACAAAATGCAATGTGTATTTTGATTTCGGCCAATGGAAACACGGCGTTAGCTTTTGTGGCTATGGTTATTACTGCTGAAAAGTAAAAGTTACTAGTATAAAAAAATGGTTGTTTTGAACCAAGTTTCAACGATAAGATCAATCGAGTGCATATAAAAATGACCTTATACGTCCAAACAAAATTTTCCAATTAATTTAATACAATCAAATTAAACCCCAATTCAAGCACCCTATCAGCATTTGCATATATTACGGTCCATTCTGTAGTGGTTTGTATAATATTATACGGACTAAATAGGACGGCTGTTAATCATTTAGTGAAAGAGGCAATTTTGTATGCGGTTACGACAAATACAGTAACCTTTAGTAGTATAAGTTTTACTGCTAATAGTCTCGCCGTGAATTATACATCTCCTTAATGCCCAAATGGCCCGTACAAGTATGAAAGACATTAGCAGAGGCGTTAGCTGCTTATTTGGGATGTTGCTGTTCCAGATGCTGATTTCTGCTGCGACCTGCACACTCCGGAAGACGGAAACAACAAGCACGATGTCCATCTAAGCAACAAATCCCGCGGTCCGTTTTTTGTGTTGTTTTATTGTTAGAGTTTCTTTCTATCTGTACTTCTACTAACATAATGAACTGCAAAAAAGTATCGCATCAAATTCGAGCGGGTCGCCACTAAGAGCTGAATTGAAGCGGTGGGCTATCATCGCGATACTTTTTACAGTTCCACTTTGTCTTTTTCTGTGTGCATTGTGTGCTGTAACAAAAACGCCGAACGCTATTTTACTCACAAATACCCTTAGATTCCCTTAGGTATTTCAAGCATTCGCACGGAAACTTCTCGGCGATGTTTAGTTATTGTTAGATTTTGACAAGAATCGTGACTATTTTATGTAAAATTGTTTTGAGACTTGATATGGATGCTGCTTGCATTTGATAAGAAGCGATCGATATTTGAGCTAGTTTCTCAACGGCACAACATTACCATCATTTCTCATTATAGGCACTTATCGTATTGCACAACATTAGATATCGTTTTACCTCCATTGCACGAAGCACTTGCAAGTTGATTGTGATTTTTACGTGTTATTGGACGTTGTGAATATGTGTACCTACATGTATTAAAATCTTTAGTAGAAAAATTTATTATTTGAAATTCAATAAAAACACAATTTTGCACGTAAAAGTTTTAACATAAACTAATAGGTAAGTATTTTCTTTCAGAAAAATAGGTATGTTGGTCGTATTATATTTTTCAAGATTGAAATCAATAATTATTTGTTATTTTTCGCATACAATTTTTATATTTTGTTTCTAACTTTCTGCAGTTTCTAGAAGAATTTGGTACATTTATTCTTTATACTTCTACACAGATAAAAGAGCTCTTTCAGAGAAAGTAATTGTTGTTAAATGCAACAAATTAAATTCGCTTGAAGAAATGTAATACTTAGTCCAATTAAACTGTTGTAGACGTCTTTACATATTGAAGGTGTTATATCGGAAAATTACAGCGGCGGTAGGGGGGCACCCCTACCGCCGCTGTAATTTTCCGAAATTTAAGCAATGAGTAAATGCGCACTGTGCTATTGTTAGGACAACAGTGCTTTTGATATAGCATTTTATGCTAAGCCAAACAATAAAAATGTCGTTAACCCCAAAATCGTTTAAGTAAAATTCATATTTATGCAACATGGTGAAATAGTATACTATGATACTAGTATATAAGTACGACTTTAAGGCTCTCCGCACACGGAGATACTCAATAGTGATCGGACTGGTCAGTGATTGAAATCATAAACTGATTAGTAATTGGTTTTTATTGTTGTTTCGCACACGGAGAAACGCAAAAGTAACGAGTTTCGAACTATTCAGCCCGAAAGCACATCACTGTCGCGTTTTATATTTTGCATAATTGAGTATTTTCACTATAATGTAGTGAAAAATAAAATATGTAAGTGACGAGGAAGACATTATTATACAGTTTGTTTGACTTCTTACCTTCACACCCATTATCTTCCTTATTTATATTCTGATCATTTTAGTCAGTTATACTGCAGTTTCAAAACATTATTTTTACAATTTTTATAGTATTTTACATTACAAGCCAGGTAATAGCTATTAACATATCTAGGAATGTTATGAGTATCATAACTGCCGCAGAAGTTTTGAAATCCGAGCTCGTAGAGCGAGGATTTTAAAACTTCTAAGGCAGTTATGATTCATAACATCCGTGATTTGTTCAATAGTTTATCGGTTGCTATATGGTTATGGTTGCCATGTAGGGTAATATTCTTTAACCCTACAGATAAGTTATGATCTAGTTACCAGCCTACTTTTGTATATGTAAACAAAGGCTTAATATCCTGAAACCGATAAAACAGTTTTTACTGGTGATAGGATTGAGATGACTGGCGAGCCTGTCATATCCTTGAGCCAGTAAAAATGGTTACCTGGCGTGTATTGTTGAATATTTTATTTGTTCCTCACTTGTAAATAACTAGCAATTTACCGTTCATTCAAAATGTCAAACTGACAAGCAACTAAATTCATCAATATCACACATACTAAGGAAGACAACTCTGGCTTTGTACGCTATTATTTATCTATGAACACGCTTGTAAAATATAACTGGCTAGCCAGTAAAAAATTTACTGGCTAGCCAGTTATGAAACATTTTCAAGGTGAATACAGTGACCTGATAAATTGATGTTTACAAGTGAGGAACAAATAAAATAATTTTATTCGCAACTATATATGTAATGTTAACATTCCTGACCTCATTTGAGTGGGGGAAGTCGTACATTTCAGCCCGCTACTTCCCGACCGCTGAGTAGGTAGGGACACTGGGAATCTCGTTGATCCATTCATGCGCGTCACAACCTGACGTATCATAATATAATAATTTTTCCAATTATTGTTTAGAATAAAGTGGTTGCGAATAAAATAGTATACAAACCTCGACAGGAAGTTTCCTTAGTCTCGAGATAATAGCTGATTTAGAAGCTTCGCGTCTTAATCAGCTAATCTCTCGACAGTAATGAAACACTTCCCATCTCGGGCTGTAATATACTATTACCGTAAACCAGTAGCTTACTGCAATCAAAAATAAATGCGAAAAATTTAAAAATCATAGTATGTGTAGTTTTATCGAAATAAGTTATTACAAAAAGTTGCCTACAACTACAAAAATTGTCGAAATCCAAATATGGAAAAATTATTGTTATTATTATTATTATGATTTCATAAAATGTTTCACTTCTCGGCTTATATTCTGATACATTTTAAATTTTGATTAATTGTACTGTCCGTTAAAAGTGTTAGTTTTTTACATTTTTTAAATAAGTTTAGTGGAAAACTAATAGCCTACTACAATCAAAATGAAATGCGAAAAACCATAGTAATTTTCTAGAAAAAAGTTATTTAAAAAGTTGCTCAAAATCGTAAAAAGGTAGTATAATATTGACCAACACTTGAAATCGATCAGAAAATAAATAAGGAAGATCGAGGGGTATAAAGATAAGAAGTGAAACACTTATGGTATAAAATCATAATAATAATAAATTTTCAATAAAACTTTGTATTGCCACTATAGTTGTGATTCTGAGCAACAGTTTTTGATAACACAGGACCTATTCTGATTTCCCATATTTTAGCATCTATTTTTGATCGCAGTACGCCTGATTTTCAATCAAATTATACAAAAATTGCTAAATAACTTTTTTAAATGGTAATATAGCTGTACAAAAATTTAAAATCGGTCAGAAGATAAATAAGGAAGATACCAGGATGTGAAGTTGAGAAGCAAAACGCACTGTAGATATAGAAGATAAAGAAAATTTTGGGTTCACCCATATATTAGAATCTTCTGCTAGTGTATAATTATAGTATAAAGGGTGCAATTCTCTATTTCTCTTGCGAATTTGGCATAAATAACGTGTTCACTCTTGGGAGCTCCATATAAATACATTAGGGGTGACGAGCAAGTAACTGGTTAGTGATTGTAGTTTAAATTGGGTTACTTTTCAGTTTCTTTCGAGTAGCTCCGTTCGCGCAGGGCCTAAAGCACGCACGACGACTTTAAGAGCAGGACGCGAAGCAGAGTGCTTTTAACGTCGCTAGTGTTTTAATGACACTTATACACGTCTATCATACGCTACTTTTTCTACGATCGTAACAGAAATATAAAAACTTAGTTCTGTGACACTTTTTCCGTCACATTGTGTTAGATATTCAAGGTTATGTTGACATTCAAATTTACGGCAAAGCGTGTTTTAATATAGTATTACAACACGCCACCAACGGCAACGTGCGTAAAAGATGCAATTTGGACGCTAATATTAAGAGTGCAATAAACTTCACTTATGACACTAGAAACTTTGCAAAAAGTTGTTATATTGACACGATCGTAAAAAATAGTTATTTAGACCACAAGTGTTAAAAGTACAATAAGCAGGCTAGCACGAGTTGTCTATAATAGTAGATTATGCAATGAGGGAGAGAAATGCGTTATTTTGCTGAGATGCAATTTGTGACTCGAGAGCGAAGCCCGAGAGTCACATAGCACTGAAGCAAAATAGTCTCTCCGAGTTGCATATAGTATTTTCTTTTCACGTTGCAGGAAGATTTATAACTACAAACCTGGTTTTTTGAAAACGTAATTTATTGACATTTTAGTTACAATTATTTTAAAACTAGTAGCCTATGGTAAATTTTAAAGTTGGTGGCACTGTAAGTCTATGTCAAATTCGAGGTTATCTGGTTAGGTTTTGCATCAGTTTTGACACAAAATGACGCAAAACCTAACCTGCTAACCCCGAAATTGACATAATTGTAAGCTCTTGTTGCTCAGTCATAATGAAAATTCCCTACGTAAATTTATCCCCTCTAGGACATAATTCATTATTTCTGTCACGATTTTGGTATCGTAGAAACCGTGTTTTGCTCCCAGACGTGAAAAAAATTCTTTAAAATTTCATTAAATATCTAAATCCAAGCCTATTATGTATAGAATTTTATTTGCCTGCATTTTAGTCAAGTGCGTTGGTCAGTTCTGCTAACTAAGGAAACGTCTTTCTTTATTGAAATCTGTAACTTGTTCAAGTCAAAGTAAAACTAAAAAGGAATAAACGAATAAATAATTTATTTCTAAAATCGTTCATTCCTAAATTAAAAGCAAAGTGTCACATTTTTCACTGACTGAAAAAAGTGCCTCTTCACACACTGAAATTAATTTAAAAATGCCTACTTTTTTAAATTAAATTTAAAAAAATATATTATTGTACAACTATGCAATGTAAAAATACAAAATAAAATTCGTAATAATATAAAAGCAATTTGCAATTATTATACTCGTATGTCTAGCTTTTGGTGCGACCTACATCAGGGTAGTTACATGAGCTGAAGACGGAATATAGTAAGGTACCTACTCTACATAATATAAACGTTTCTTGCCCAAAATATATATCATAGCAATTGCAATTGTTTAACCTAAAATGAATTATATTTCTATGAAATTGCTAAGCAATAACTAGTTAAAACTCTATGATCTAGTATAAACAGTTGCCAATGGGCTGGTTCGTCACTAGAACCAAATCAGTCAGCCCAGTGGCGTAAATATGGCAGGTGATGTGATTGTTGTATCAAACCTCCACCTTGAGGCTTTAAGAATAACTAACTAAAATTCGTCTTCAACCAAAAATATAAAATTACATTTAATTAATGTATAATTCACTCCACCATTTTTATTTGCAATTTTTGCCACACCCACTCAATCAATCGCGATCAAGCCATAATTATATGAATGGTCTAATGAAACTGCACAATTGTTTTGAAAACATCAACCGCTTTGGCGTTAAAGCAAAGTCGGAAAATTAAGTTTAGAGATGGTATCCCGTCGGATAGATGTAAACATTGTATCTCGAGAACGGCATAACCTATCAGGATGGTTTTAGTGCCAGCTTGTATGGTATGTTAATGCAAATAACTGAAAAAGTTTTGGGCGAGATTTATCTTTTTTTGTGTTTGTAGATTTGTATTCAGGTTATTATAAATAGCAGTTAAGCGGTCGTGTACTACTTTGTGAGTATGGTGTAATGGTACTCAGTTGCTGAGAGTAAAATCACGAGTTCGGAACTCGGTTCGCGGATATTTTTCTAAATTATTGAAAGATTCGAATACAAACTTACATACATTGTGACATTCCACATTACAGATGATGTATGCCACATCCGTACTCTCCGCTAACGGTAATGATAAATCGCCAATTCGATTTTATCTAAACCGATTTCCTTCATCTAATAACCATTTACTTCAAATTCTCATTATCAAATCGGCGGTATGTTGGCACCACTACTATTGCACTAAGTAATTTTTGATTTATCGTATTGGTAGCACTTGCAAGTTCTTAACTGTTAAATATTTTAAATTTCAAGTTAATTATTGCAAATACATTTATAAGGTTTTTTTGTAATGTAACATGCAGACGAGTTCAAATACATACAACTTATTGAACGTACAGACGGCGCGGTGTAAGTAAAATTCGAATCGCTTAGCTGCTCGGCACCCGATCGACAAATCTCATATAAAATGCTTCGATATATCGAAAACTGCGCCTTATCGAAATTCGAATTGCTCCTTTAAAAGCAATGCATTTTGTACTGTGAGATTTGCCGATCGGGTGTCGAACAGCTGCGCGACTCGAATTTTACTTCGCGGTCTGTATACCTCGTTCACTCCATTTGTGATTATGAGCAGGCCTTGCATATACATTTTTGAAAGTGTGTAAGTGATATTTGGTAACAAAAATCACCAAAGTGAAAGCAAAATTTGACAGTTCATCATATTTCATTCATCAAGTGAAGAAAAGTTTCTAAAAATAACATAATAACTGATTCCTCCAGTTCAGCAAGACGCCACTACTGGGTTTTCTAAAACTGAGTACACTGGTAATAATATCCATATTCAAGGCCTGCTCAGAATCACAAATAGAGTGAACAGGGTATACGATTCCCTTAACTTGACTATTTTAACTTAAATAGATATTTAAAGGATAACTTTACTTTTCTTCTTTGTCATTTTCGTAACATAGTTACTGTACAGTTTAAACGGCACGTTGTTCTACAAGTGCAGTTTAGGATACCTTTTTTATTCACGCCAACAGTTCGGATGTCATAAATGGACTATAGGCTTCGCAATAATTAATTCTCAGCTCCTTTAAGAATTATCTTTAGCCGAAGTCGTCGCACGTCTGGCGTGATCATGTATATAACCACAATACCACACTGAAAGAACTGTTACAACATATTACAAAAACTGAATGTGTCTTAGAAAGCGTACGCCTCAAATAATGCATGTAAAAAAGCGCTCCAAGCCAACAGTGTGCCGAAGTATCGATGATGGGCTTGTACCGTCTCATCTTGTTTCATTTCTTATTATAATGGGGCCAGTTAAATGAAATTACTTATAAGTTCGCAAAAGCATTTGAATCAAATTGCACGAAGGAAAATCTATGCAGTGTCGCCGTTTGGCCTACGAGCGAGCGAGACGGACTATGCTACTAAAATAGTGCAAAGCCGACGTGCAGTACAATTTCTTTCCCAGATCACCCCCAGAGAAAAACAGAGCCAGCCTGAATTGTTTAAGTCGTTTGTTGTTCCTACTATTTCGAAAACTTAAATTATGACACATCGAATAGTAGTAGTTTTTCAATCACCTAGGAGCTCCCATTTTATCAGAAAGGATTAAATTCATTGTATTTATATTATATGTGATTAATTAAACTGAAGAGAATACTGCATACAGGAATATATTACTATCTCCATATAGTGTATTTGCGAGATTAGAGTTTGGATAGGTGTCACAGCTTCAAGGGTCCATAGAAGATATATCCATAACATAGTACTTTAGATAGTCACAAACTTCTTCATATCGATAACCAGGAACACAGTTTTTCATCCAGTATCATGAACAGCATACATGTGCATTAGTATTTAGCAGGTAAAATTATATTGTTAAAATGCTCAAATCGTTTTAAAAAAATAACCCCTGTTTCAACTGCTAAGCAATTAATCTGGAAAGGATGCAATTTCTTTCTGAATATACTTCATAAATCTTTCGTCGTTTTTAGTGTAGCCTACTACTACCTATTAAATATGAGTTTGGAATAGTGATGGGCATAACCGGACAATTTTCATAAACGAATTATTTGCATTCGAATCATATTAATAACCGATTGATTATTTGAATAATCATTCGAATCAATTTTGGCTCTCAATTCGTTTCAATTAAGTCAGCCGGTTTGCTGGTTGGCGGTTCACCGTTATCTGCATCGGCATCGTAACTTGCAGATAGCAGAGGAACTCAGTTAATCGTTAATTATAATAATTGTATAAATGATTTTGATTTGATTTCTAAGGAGTTTAAACCATTGAGAATAGCTATATCAATACTAACCATAAAGAAATTATACATATGCAAATACAAAGTATCTATTGAATCTATTTTTATTTCCTAAAATCCTCTAGTAGCCACCCTTCCCTTTTCGCTTGCACATCATACCGGTATATTTTAGAATCCATAATTTATCTACGTTCAGCCTTCCGCGGTTCTAAGGAAGCACACTTAAAATTTTCAACATCGAAATCCACTTCTTGTCCCGACTGCTCCGTTATTAAAATTAAATATAAATCTTTTACGATATTGAAAAATCTTATTTCGCTTTCTGTTTATCCCTTATTAGGCATAATCAACCGCGTTTTGAAGCAAAAATTTAGGCCGTTATAAATTAATACCAACACAGCTTCGGGAAATCTCATACTCAGCAGAACGTTATCTTTAATAGGAACGGCCCCATAAATTTAACTCGTCGACTGGGAGTCTCAAATGTCTTAATAGCATCAACAAGCAGCCGCGAGCCTCACTTGGGTCAATCAAGTACATACGTAGAAAAGGTTATATGAGTTATGAATGA
Organism: Agriotes lineatus; assembly: GCA_940337035.1. NCBI lineage: Eukaryota > Metazoa > Arthropoda > Insecta > Coleoptera > Elateridae > Agriotes > Agriotes lineatus. Next base: position 119,819 of record CALNHX010003005.1, read on the forward strand.
CGTATTATTTACATAATTTCGATCACTCGCAGGTCGCTGAGACGCGGCACGTAGTACGTATCAGGATGAGGTTATTTTTCATCCGAATACTTGGAACGAAAACCGAGTTACACAGGTTATTTCAATAACCGGATAACCGGTTATTTTTGATTCAAATAAGCCCATCACTAGTTTGCAACACTAACACTTACCTGGTTATCCTGTTTTTATGAAGATTGTTTCAAAATATTTGTAGGGCATAATGTAATATCTCAGATACGTTACTATAGCTTTTGTACGAAAAATAAAATACAAACCAAATGGTAATATTTGGGTTATCAAAATGGTACTCGCTTAGCCTCCATTTGTTTCACATCGGTTATCTCTTACTCAACAGATAACATAGGGCATTCATTATGACGTTTCTTCTACGTCTAAATATATTACTTTATTATAACTTAAAAAGAATTAAGTAGCATACCATTTATTTCTTTTAAGACCACTTCCATGAAGATGTTTCTATAATTAAAATTCTACTACTTCAAATATAAACAAGGAATAATATAAAATATATACTGTTATATGCAAAAGGTAGCTTTAAAATATGGATGATAGAAATGCTAAATTTGGAAGGTTAATTATAATCAAATTCTAAAGGGTTTAATAAAAATTGGGTGTAAAGTTCAAAAAGAATGATAAAATTAATTAAGACAATGAGTAAGGTAATTTGAGGTATAAGTAGCAATTGAGTATTCAAATTTTGATGGTTGCAGTTAATTTTAATAAGTTTCAAGTCCAAGGTTACAATTGACAAATGTATTTGTTATAATAATAAGAATTGATAGCATGTAATAATAGGATATTTAAAATTTATAAGTGGCCAAGAAGAATTGTATCTAATCGAAATGAAAATTTTGTTTAGTCAGTTGTAAAAACAAACTCTTAAAAAATGTACAAATAATTCTGAAATGTTTAATTTTGATCAATAAAAGTTAGAAATTATGCCTTATTTGCATAGTTATTTGGTAGTATACACATTTAAAGGCTATTAACAAATCTATGAGGTGCAGAAATGAAAATATAATAATATTTTATTAAAACTAAACAATCAGTGAAGAGATTGTCTAATACAGTGAATTAAATAGAAAGAACCAGAGAATTACCGAATTGGAGGAAATTGGATTTATTGGTGAAGGTGACACATAATTAAATATTCATCTAAAAGGAGGTTAATGGGAGTACCTACTGGAATTGGACGGCTTCTGAGGGGGTTGCTGAGTGCAGAGGACTATCTAAGAAATAAACAAGATAAGATCAGATTCATTTATAAAGCTGAAACTTACCAGGAGTCTATTGGCGTGAAGGTGACGTTTGATGAGGGGAGCAATACCGGATTCTGCGGACGTTTGGAGTTGGTTGACAGGAATAAGCTGTAGATGTTGCATAAGGTGAACATCGGGATCTCTTGAGGATAGGAGCAGTGGTATTTAAATATTGGCAGTGTGAGCTCAATAAGTGATACGGTTTGTGTTAGTAATTAATATCAAAGCATTTTGAATAACGAACAATATTTAGAAAGAGTAAAATAAAATATAAAACAGTACTTACTTTGGTGAGTTACCTAATTGATAGTTATGTCAATGTAAAAATAGATTTGTCAATACCTGGTTTGAGTAAATGTAGAAGTCAAGTTGACATTTGCTGTCATTAAATAGTCAAGAATTAAAATAAAAAATTAAACTTGAACTAATAGAGATCTAGATTTGGCCAACCACCCTGAATAAGAGTACTTAATTGAAATAATTGATTTGAAAGTAATTCTAGGTTTCTAATATGGTGCATTGCATTAATTAAGGGCAAGCTCAAAGTAAAATAGTCACTACATTAATTATATGACTAGTTTAAATGTGGAGCTATCACTAAACATAACAATACATAGTGGGCCAAAAAACAGTAAAACATTTAAGTGACCGTATTTCCAATAAGTGAATTCAAATATTTCTTCGAAAAATGAGTATCTATTAGTGTGAAATTAAATCTGTAACAACATTATTAGGCAATCAATGTTGTTTCATTTGTTTGGTTGTTTGGTCAACGTCACTTTGCATCTATCATTTTAGTTTTCGTTTTTGATTAATCGAGGTCCCGAAGAAACTGGTACGTATAGTTTGAGTGTTGGATTTAGCTACCTCATAGGGAAATTACTTCTGGACACTGGTCTTAACAATCTATTAGCAATTTCCAATTTTTCAAACGTTTTTATTTTTCTTCCTTCGGTGTTGTGCCACGAATGATTCTATTTTTTTTAAGTAAAACACTGTTGGAGCTTGTTGTTTGAATCTGACACAATTCGTTAAAAACCCCTAATCACATAAATATTTAACAACCGCCAACTACGTATTTTGACAGCTAAGCGTCATCTTCAGTAGCGTTGCAAAGAGAGACTAACCCGACAAAGCTGGCCGAAGATATATTCTTCACCAAATCACCTGTCAAAGCAACAAGTAACTATTATAACTCCTTGTTGTCTAACTACCAAAGTAATTATTGCATTTTCTATTTTGATTACTCTTATGGAAAATACTATTTGAGCCTTTTCCAACTCATGGAATTGCCATGTTTTGTACAATTTTAGGCAACCTGTATACAAATTAGTGGTATATAAGACGAGTTATTGTAGTCACAAACAAAATAACTTAAATACAGAGCGTTTACTGACTTCTCTTTTAAAGGCGATAGTACACCTCAAAGCGAATGGAAAATCCTTAAAACGCTTTGGTAAAAGTTGTCTAATAAGCGAGATAATAATTGTTTTAGTTTTTATATTAAACGATTAATTTGTTTTAAAATCTAGCAATCCACTACTTAATGAGTATTGTTCAATCGTTATTAAATTTTTCTTATTTACTCCTACTGTATAATGGCCATGAATTATGATTCATAATTCACGGTTTGCAGCCAATCATAAAATTCTATTTTCATAATTCAATAGTTTGCAAGTTGCAACTATCAGAAAATTCTATTTTCATTATTCAATAGGTTGTAGCCAATCAGAAAATTCATTCTTATTATTAAATTACTTTTGAAGTTAACAGCTGTGACAAATGTCATAATTCGGAAATATGAACACAAAACTCTAGATAAAATATCTTATTACATTCGCGATTATGGCCATTATTCACTCAGATGACTTGCGCAACGCGCCACAAGCCGAAGGCGCAAATACCATCTTCGTGAATAATGGCGTTCATATAATAATATACTATTTATTTGACAGGTAAAGTTGTCATCAATAATTAACCTTTACTATCACCTTTGTTTGACTAATGATTTTATTATTTTTATCTCCGCGACCGGGTGCAAGCAGCAGCAGCGGAAATTCGTCAACAAGGTTTGGGCCTTGCATACACAAAGTACTAAACTTTTATTGATAACTTACGCCCATGTACGCCTGTGTTGATGTTTACAGCGCCTCCGGTGGTTGGAAGCGAAATTAAACCAACGGGCGGCAATATTGAAATTTATAAAAATCAAATGCTCAAAATTGTTGCTTATACCAACTTTTACTTAATGCAATTATCAAAATCAAAATCGGTACCCGATGAAGGTATAAATATTTGAATTTGCTTGTGATATGGAATAATACCTAAATAATTATTAGAAAATACAAGCAATTATAAATAACAAAAAAGCATGATATCTACAAGTTTATTAATGTGTAGGTTATATATTCGTATGCAGTCATAAGTTAATCGTATATTGTATCATGAGGGACTAAAGTGCACCATTTAATCCAGCGAGTAGAGTTTGTTGCGTCAAGGGCGAAGCCCGAGGGCAACAACCACTCAAGGGATTTAGGCACTTTAGTCCCGAGCTATATAGGCTATTTTTTGCACTTTTGGGAACATTATCATCAAACATTTCCAAAATTTGAAATCTATCAATTTGGAAACTGACAATTATATATATATTATCATAACCCTATCTACCGTTAGGTGTTAGGGTGAGCTATATACATTTCTAACGTAATATTGACATGTTACAGTGCAACAGGTCAAACATATTTCACTTAAATTTTATTCTAATCTATTTCATGTTATTTTATTCAGTTCCGTAGATTCTTCGTGCCCATTCTCTCCTATTTCGTGCCAGTCTTCTCCCCTCCTTCCATGTCATTCCCTTGTCTCTTAATGTGTCTACCATTTGACTGTCCCACGTCTTCTTCGGCCTGCCTCTTGTTCTTCTCTGCTGTAATCTTGCTTGCCATACCTTCTTTACTGTTCTCTCTTCTCCCATCCTTACTAGGTGGCCAAACCATCTTAATTGTCGTCGTTTGATGTCATCTATTACCGGTTCCACTTCTAGCTCTTTCCTTATTTTACTATTCCTTATTCTGTCTCTCCTGGTTACTCCCTTGACTCCTCTTAAGAATCTCATTTCCATTGCTTGAATTTTACTTTCCATGCGTTTTGTTAATGTCCAGCTTTCACTTCCGTAGAGTAATATAGGTTTAAATATGGATTTATACACTATGATCTTGATTTTCCTTGTTACTTCATTTTTCCTTATGAAAGCGTTGTTTAGGGAGTAGTATATCTTTGCTGCTGCTTCTAACCTGTCATTTAATTCTGCTTCCATAGTTCCCATTTTCTGTATATTCACGCCAAGGTACTTGAATGTTTCCACCTGCTCTACTTCTATCCCATCCAGTTTTATTGTTATTTCTTCGTCTTCTTTACCTATCATCATAACTTTGGTCTTATACACATTTATTTTTAGGTTTCTTTCTCCTAGGGCCTTTGTCCATAAATTCAGGTTGTACTGTAGGTTTTCTTTGTTTTTCGCATAAACCACTACATCGTCCGCAAAGACACTTTCAGCTATCTCCACTGGCTCCAAATTACTGTATCCTACCATCAGTTTCTTTGCTTTCCCCCTCACATCTTTCATTACATCGTCCATTATTACATTGAATAATGCTGGGCTGAGGACTCCCCCTTGTCTTAACCCCTCCGTAGTTACGAATTCCTTCGATCTTGTATTTCTGGTTCTGACATAGTTCCTTGTGTTTAAGTATAAGCTTTTAATACCATTTATTAGTTTCTCGCTCACTCCTCTTTTTCTTAGGCTGTTCCAAACTAAAGCTCTAGGTACCCTATCGAACGCCTTTTTGATGTCGATGAAAGCCACATATATTTTATTATTAGCGTATTTCTCTATCAGTTGTATTACCGAGAATATATGGTCTTGAACGCCCCGTCCCTTTCTAAATCCACATTGTGCGTCTTCTAATTGTCCTTCTATTGTCTTTTCTAATCTTTTAGCTAGTATCCATTCATATATTTTTGCTAATATGCACAACAACGTGAAGCCTCTATAATTAGTGCAGTCCCTTTTACTTCCTTTCTTGTACACTGGCAGTAGGATTCCTATCTCCCAGTCTCGTGGAATTTGCTCCTCTCTCCAAACCTTATTTATTAGTTTTACTATTATGTCTATCGCATTCGTTCCTAGATTCGAGATCATCTCCGTGTATATACCGTCATGGCCTGCTGCTTTGCCTCTTTTTAGTCTTTTCATGGCTTCAGTCACTTCTTCTGTTGAAACTGACAATTACAATTTTTTAAAAGCTGAATTGCAGCAGGTCCTGGGTAGCCTGAATCAGTTGGCAGTACTGAAATGTATTGTCAGTATATGTCAAATTCGAGATTTGCAGGTTAAGTTTTGCATCAGTGTGTGTTAAATGACAAAGAAAACCTACTAACCTCGTGTGTACATAAATTTACCATAGTGACGGTATCATTTTTACTTTAGTCCCTATTAGTACAGGCGCCAGGGAAATCGTTAATAGGGCTTTACGTGCAATTCTTGGTACCAGCATTTTGGGTTAATGAGTGGGTGGGGGGCTGTGCTCTGAGTCTAACTTTAAGTTTTCGGATCGATCGGAGAAATTGTTTTTCCGCAATATCGGAAGAAGTGTTGAAAACGGTTTTTTAGCAATTTCTCGTTTCCTGTTGCTCTGATGCTGAAATTGCATCAACACAAGTTTGTAGTTTATGAAATTCCTCACAACTTTTGGAAATACATTTTTCTCGTGCGCTCAACAATTCAAAAGTTGTTACCCCATAAAGCCAAGAAATTAAGGGTTGAAATGGGTTTTACGTAAATATAACGCTTTCAGTTAATCCTACGATAAAAAATACTCTTATATTTTTTGTAGAACAACTAATTTGCATAACATTTGTGTATGAGTATTTTTCCATTTGGACAATTATTTACCGTTCTACAGCGCCGCAAATGTCGCAAGTCACGTAAACCGTACATTTAATGTGCACTTTCGAATGGCCCTGTTCCTTTGAGGTACAGTTTGTAGCGCGTCTTTATATGTGGTTTCCCCGATATGCCTACTCTACGAAGTGTATTTCTAACAGTCTCACACTTCCCATGGTCTTTTTGATGGACCGGGTTCTGCATCGTTGATCCCACTCATTGCAGAATCGTTGATTTTATCGCCCTTGTCAAGTTGTGTTTCCTTTGAAAAGAACTCGGAAAGAGAAAATATGTCGTCGTCGTAATTGATGTGATATTCGTCAACATCTGTAGTAAGCATTCTGGAGAATTCCTGCACGTTCTCACAGGATTCTCCGGCGGGAAGCAAATGACGGTGCACTTTAAACCCGCTTTGCGACAGCCATAGGCCTTTCCACATTTAGTCTTGCACCCGCATGAAATTAATTTTTTCTTCAAACGGCAGTAAAATATGGCATTATACTGGTGGATTGATGATGCTAAAGTGTCACTTTATTGCCAAGCGGCAGATAATATTATCTGCCGCTGACGAGCGGCAGATAAAGTTATTATCTGCCGCTGACGACTTTATCTGCCCCTCGTCAGCGGCAGATAAAGTTATTATCTGCCGCTGGCAACTTTATCTGCCGCTCGTCAGCGGCAGATAATATTATCTGCCGCTGACGAGATCAAGTAATTTTCTTCGAATTTTGTTCACAAAGTTGTAAATAATTTGTTATAAAAACGTTTGAAGAAAAAATACTATATGTTATTCGGAGCAAAAGTATCTTTATGTGGCTCGGCTGTACTTATCTGCCTCGCAAGCTCGGCAGATAACCCGTCCAGCCTCGCCACATAAAATATAACTTTTGCTCCTAATAACATAATATACTATTATTATTGCAAGAGGCGCGGGAGGCTCAGTGCTAGACACCTGTGTAAACGTACGGTCACTTTTCTTTCAGCCCCATCTTCCCGCGGGTAGAGTGTTACTAAACTTAAACAAAATAAAAATTTATATTCAAAATGAACGATTCACGACTCACCATGTGAAGAACAATCAACTCGGTTATTCTGTTATTTGATAAATTTTTTGAATCTAGACTGTAATGTGTTTTTCTTTGCAAGCCCGGAAAACTCAATACGAAGAAACAGCATTACGCTACATCATGTGTGAAACACGGCGATGCTGTATCAAAGCATATCTTGTTCTTGCATTCATTTTCTGGTTGTGACACAACATCGGCTGCTTACGGTATGGGCAAAGTGAAATTTCTTAAAACCCTAGAAAAAACACCTACCCTGGAATCTGCAGCGAATCACTTTGTACAGAAAGATGTAGACGCGGATATCATCGCATTAGCGGGAGAGCAATTTTTTATTGCGTTGTACGGTGGAGACGTCCATAAAGACAAGTCAATCAACTTGCTGCGATACAAACACTTCGCGAAATCTCTTGTGAAGTCAACGTTTAATCTGGCATCCCTGCCACCTACAAAAGACACGGTCAGGATGCACGCATTCCGGACATACCATCAAGTTCAATCCTGGCTTGGAAATGACACTCAGGCTGAAAGAAACGTGGCCGTACGTTTACACGGGTACCTAGCACTGAGCCTCCCGCGTATACTGCAATAATTAAATCAATTTCATGCGGGTGTAAGACCAAATGTGGAAAGGCTTGTGGCTGCCGCAAAGCGGGTTTAAAGTGCACCGCCATTTGCTCCAAATGCGCCGGGGAATCCTGTGAGAACGTGCAAAAAATCTCCAGAATGCTTGCTACAGATGAAGACAAATACCACACCAGCTACGACGATGACATATTTTCTCTTCCCGAGTTTGTTTCAAGGGAAACACAACTTAACAAGGGCGACAAAATCGACGATTCTGCAATGATTGGAATTGACGATGCAGAACCCGACCCATCAAAAAGACCAAGGAAAGTGTAGAAATACACTTCGTGGAGTATGCCTATAGGGGAGACCACGTAAAAAAACGCGCCACAAGCTGTACCTCAAAGCTGATGTGGAAAACAGTTGGTGCGACACACTCGAAGGAACAGGGCCGTTCGAAAGTGCACACTAAATGTACGGTTTACGTGACTTGCGACATTTGCGGCGCTGTAGAACGGTAAATAATTGTTCAAATGGAAAAATACTCATACACAAATTTTATGCAAATTAGTTGTTCTACAAAAAATATAAGAGTATTTTTTATCGTAGGATTAACTGAAAGCGATATATTTACGTAAAACCCATTTCAACCCTTAATTTCTTGGCTTTATGGGGTAACAACTTTTAAATTGTTGAGCGCACGAGAAAAAGGCATTTCCAAAAGTTGTAAGGAATTTCATAAACTACAAACTTGTACTGATGCAATTCCAGTGCCAGAGCAACAGGAAACGAGAAATTGCTGAAAAACCGTTTTCAACACTTCTTCCGATATTGCGGAAAAACAATTTCTCCGATCGATCCGAAAACTTAAAATTAGACTCCGAGCACAGCCCCCCACCCACCCATTAACACAAAATGCTGGTACCAAGAATTGCATGTAAAAATTCCCTGGCGCCTGTACTATATGGATTAAATGAGCTACCTTAGTCCCTGTGCAAAAAAGTTAAATGTTACAAGTTAAATAATGCTATCATGTAGGTAATAGTTGTCTAGCGTTCCATGTCTGGGGCTGATGAATGTAACAAAACAGTAAAGCATTTGCTTCATGAATACGCCGTCTGCATATGATTGGCAGATCTACGCTGCAGATTTTTTGTGGCGTAGGAGGGGAAATCTAAAGACCCTGGACGTTTCTTCCAGGAGTGCCGAATTCAACTAGCGATGTCGACCAGTCGCCTACTGTTTTCCATAGCCGCGACGGCACCGCCTTTAAAGCATTTCTTCATCACACGCTATCCCTTGTGTATCTGCTTTCTGTGTCTTCTTTTCTGTTTACACTTTTTCTTATGCTATTTTTTTTATCAGGCCTTTTTTACTCTTATCTACCTTTCCCTTTCTTCCTGTTCTTTAGTTTTCAGTATGGTGGTGATTGTTTTGTGGACCTCTTCCCATACAGCTTAGCATGTATTCCACTATGTTATCAGGTGTTATACCATCTCTACTCAGTATTGTTCCCGTTCTTTCTTCCTCCCATCTTACGCATTCTTTAACTGTATACCATACCGTGCCGCATCTTTGGCAGTAGTTACAGTTTTCGTTCTCTGTAATACCCATTCTATGTAGATATTGCTTAAAACATACATGACCAGTAAGGAACTGTGAGAGGAAATAATCAATCTCCCCATGGTTTCTCTCTATCCATCTACTTAAATCTTTTATTAGTGTTTTAGTCCATCTTCCAGTTGTTGCTTCCTCCTCCTACTCTTGCTTCCATATTCATAGTGTCTCTTCTCGCGAAGCTGTTTTCTTGGCCTCTGTTATAATTCCTCTCTTCCACCAGTAGATGATAGGGACTATCCCGGCTACCACTTATATGGCTCTCCTTGACACCGTTCTACAGGGTGTCAGGAAAGTCAACCGTTTCACTTCTGGAGATGCTAGGGGACGCTATATGGAGTCGAAAAGTCCTAATTCATTTTTGGCTTAGAAGCATAATTTCTTCAGAATTCACTGTTGAAATTGGTACCGCAAATTTTGTGTTTGATGTTTTTTTGTCAATTAAAGTCAATCATATAAATAAAGGAGAACGATCCAAACGTGTGTGTCCGTCACGACAATTGCAGACGTGATGACCCTCATTTGCTTTTGTTTGCATTTTGCCGTCTCTTCGATTTCGTGACCGGGGCGGAGCCCAGAGGGCCACCTTGGAGAGGGGCGGATCCCCGAGGGCCCCCTTGGAGAGGGACGAAGCCCTGATGGCCCCTTGGAGAGGGACGGATCCCCGAGGGCCTCCTTGGAGAGGGGCGGATCCCCGTGAACCCCCTTGGAGAGGGACGGAGCGTTCTTTGAGCCGAATTGTGATTAAATCGATGCGATTTTAAAAAAGGACCCTAACCAACTCGCGTTTCTTTCTGAAAATGATGAGCAAAGCTTAAAACTATTTCTCAGTGGTGACACATAAAATGTGCTAAGCAGCGCATACAAAAATACATCAGGATAGACCGCGCAATAGCGCGCGCAGCCCCGTTTGTGTAATAAATAATTGCGTGCTTGACTTTTGCAGTAAAAATATACACGGTGCAGGAGTATGCTGATATGTTTTTTGTGTATGGTGTTCTGGTGATGTTGGGTCTGTGAGTACGTTGATCTTTTGTCTTCATTGTTGGAATTAAAATTAACAAACTCCGTTTTAAAAGTGTTCTAAAAAGTAATAAATTATGTATGTAGACGGCATATGTGACAATTGTTTTTCCATCCTATCTCAAAACACTGCGTCAAGCTTCCAGTTTAAGGCAAAGTACAGCAGTTCTCAACTTTTTCTTTTTAATTTTTAACATTCGTTTTTACGAAAACTATGCTTCTAATCCAAAAATTGATTAGTACTTTTCGACTCCATATAGCGTCCCCTAGCACAGGGCTGTCCAACTTCAAGGGGCCCAAGGGCCACTGTAAAAAATGAAGGTTATGAGGGCCTCATCATAAAATGTGTCACATGCGCCTTTGTGAGTGATTTTTAATAAATATAAAACGTGTATATGTATTTCAATACTATTTTTATTTATTCAAGAAGCTTAGGTTGCATTACAAAAAGCATTGAAACATAAAAGAGATATACAGGGTGTTTCTTGAGGTAAGCGACCAACTTACACCATGTATTCTAGAAGTGAATCTAAACAAAAAAAATCATATTCACTTTAGGTTAATTCCTTGCCGTTCTTGAGAAAACGACAAAAGAAAAAAATTACATCAATTAATGTAAATTTACGTATAGAGATGTGACGTTTCACCCCCTTACTAAGGGCGTCAAAGATTTATACCTCGGGTTAAGCTCAAATCGAAGAAATACGTTCACTCAAATACATATTCGATTAGGTAAAACACCAGATAATTACCAAAACAAATATAATTTTTTAGCTAGTTGCAATGATTAATTAAAAATGACTCTGAGTTATCATTTAAAATTAACATGTTCTTCTGGAACGGTGTCTGATTTCGTGGGTCGAGCTGCAACCCAATGCACCGGCGAGTGTTGCGGGTTTCTATTGGTAGTTCGCCCGTACGCACGCCGATTCTTTGGAAAATGGGCTGAGTAGGTTTTTTATTCCTGCAAACTTGACCTTCCACTCAGCAGTGATTTTAAGCTGTAATTTTCAGGTGAATTTAGCGACAACCCCCGGTAGTGAATTTGCGGGCTGTGTAGTCGAACGTAGAAGTCCAGGAATTCGCCTTTTAATGTCCAAAAAGTAGCCCTGCAGGTGAGTTTATGAAGGGCGGCTACAGGGCTCTAGCCGCTCACAAGCGGGGTATAGGCTGCGATTCCTACAGATTACAGGTTTAATTATTAGTAAAATGAGGTTATGGGGAGTATTTCACCTCTCGGGGCACCCGGATTTGCGTTTAAAATTAGGCTGTCGGAAATGGCTTTTAAGCAGTTAGCCCTGCAAAACAGTACAGCGTATCAAGTCAGGGTTAAAGCTTCAGGGATTCGATTTCCCAAGAAAGTTCAACAATCAAGATAAATCGAATTCTAGCGGTCTTGCTCTTGCGGAAAATTTGAACTTCTCGGGCTGACAGTACAACACGTCATCTCCCTTGAAGCCTGGTCTGGTAAGAGTTGGAGGCCTACTCCGGTAGACAGTTCAGCGTGTCAGACCGGAGGGCCCAGGTAGAAAAGTAGAGGACAGGATCAAGACTGGTGGACTCAAGGAGGAATAATTTTAAGTTACTGGAACTGGCAGTGCAATCTTCTTTTATATCTCTTCTGCCGCCTTATCGAGGTACTTGCCCTAGCTTCCACTGGAGAGGGAACGACGCGGTCGTCCATACTTCGCGGCCACGCGCATTGCTGCTAGGATTTCTTATCGCCAGTTCACGCGTCGAATTGATGCAGCGCTTGATTAGGCGATGTATCAAATTTAAATACATTTTATGTATAATAACAATTTAATATAGGAGCAAATGTTACAGAGATAAGTAAGTCAGATAAAATGACATTCGTTATTCGTATATTCTAGATTCATGTTTCCTGAAAGTATAGTATCTATCGATCCACGGGCCGCAAAAATATCCTAGCGGGCCGCATGCGGCCCGCGGGCCACATGTTGGACAGCCCTGCCCTAGCATCTCCAGAAGTGACACGCAGGGCCGTAACTAGGTATAAGCCGAGTAGGCCCCCGCCTACAGGCGCAAGCGGCAAGGGGCGCAAAATGGCACTGAAAAAATATAATTTCTTTCGTACTAATTACAAAAAAAAGAAATAAACAAGTTGGCAATTTTACAAACAAATTAATTTGTAATATTACTGATTTTAGCCTAAATAATGCGAATTGCACCCAATCTGTTCGATACATTCCCTTGTGTTTCAAAAGGGATGTTAGATATCTACCAGTTTGTAACGGCGTTTGTTTTATAACTCTCACCTATATAAATCATAACATTAGAATTACTAGATTTTTAATAGTCCAGGCAACGAAGACGAAAAAAAGGCAAATAGGGGAAATAATTCATGTAGAAGCCAATTTTGGCACAGTTGTAGGTGAAGGTGTCCTGAACAACATACCAAAAGTACTGATGGGTGGGGGTGGAGCTAAGGGAGGGGGTGGTCTTTAAGGGTGTATTTTCTTATTTTTCGTTAATAACTCGAAAACTACTGCTCCCAGCCAAAAAATGTTTATACAATAAATTATTCTTCATAAAATTATCTACAAAAAAGGTCTTATACATTGTGTAAAGTATTGCAACCCTTAGGTTAGGGGCTGCAACCCTTTTGGTAGTCTTAGGGGTAGTTTTCCCTCTTAGACCACAAAGTTACGCTTCCTCGGAGGTTAACTCGATCGCTGAACCCTGCACTTAATTTAGGGGTTGTAAAGCCTACTTTAATAAAATAAAACGCCAAAGAATATTATAACACTATATTGGAAAACAAGTATCAATTTTGCCCAATTACAATGGTTGTTCGCCCAAGCGGCTATATGCTTAAGTTGCTATAGTTTCGTAAATATAATTGCTCAGAATTACGCTTAAAGTTTATGACATTAAAATTGTTTTGGGAAGGAATAGAATAAATCTAGCGACGGCCCTTTGAGTTGGTTAATATAAAATGACAACAATTAAGTCTGACCTTTTCTCCTACGTTGGCTACTTCCTCTGTTTTCGATTATTAGTTAGTTTAGACAGCGCGACCGATGTTTAGTTATGAATTAAATTGAGTTCGGCTAAAATTGATTGGAGTCCTACGGTTCCCTTTTTGGCACCTGGATTTCCTTAAGGTTGGGCACTACACACTTAGTTTTAGATCGAGAAGATGTAATTTTGATTTAGTTAGATTTGGCACCGATTAATGTTTTCGACGGGTTAATTTATTACTCGAAACCGGGACGTGAACTGCCCTCGCGGTTTGCGACCCCTCCCAGGTAATTTTCCATCGTGGGGGGGCCGTATATTTCTCGGGCTTCCCCGTTTTGTCCAACTAGCATTTTGACTTATACTTTGCGAGCTCAGAGAATTGCGAATTCGACATATCCCACACGGGTTTGCGCTATGTGTCAAATCGGCATTCTCTGTTCTCAGAAATCTTTTCACTTTATGAGCACCGGATGTAATTCAATCGCTTTTTCTGACTACGACAAATGTAGCTTTCCATTCTTGATAAATGAACTTTCGCGTCCGCTATATTTGTAATTTACGCAGGGCCGGCTTTGATTTATTCTTTTCTTCTAACAACTTAAAGTTTATAAGTCTTATAATTACAAACGCAATTTGTTGCGGGTTGTTACAATTGTTTCGCTAGGATCGATACTTACGGAGATATGGAGGGGGGAAAACAATTTTTTTAAAAATCCGATTTTTATGGTTACAAATCAAGTTTTCATAATAAATGAACTATGTTCTGATCACATATTGTGACATATTAATATTATTGCACGACCATATCACTGTCATAACCGGGCCAAACAACGAACTGAGCACTTACCTCCCCTTGTGCGACATGGACAGGTCCGACCAAGTATTTAGTAGTTACCTACCGGTATTGACCAAACGCTCGTCTCTTTTTCAGTTTACATTCAGCCTTGTTGTTCATAAGTCTTCAAAACATCTGCTTTGCACGTGCTTGAGGTTCTTTATTTCCAGTGGGTTCTGCTTTGTGACTATTGCTGAGAAGTGTTTAATTTGTGAAGGCGAAGTTGAAAATGATTCGTGTAAAGTCGGAAAAAAGGGATGATTGTATTGGTGAAGGCAAGTGAGTTAAAGAAAGATGGGAAAGCGACAAGTTTCAGGAGTAAGACAAGCGGTGTTGTTCACAATTTCATGCTTGCAGAAGAGAATACGTCAGAAGTGACTCAATAAAGAGGCTTTTGAGAGAAACGCTTTCAGCACAACCCTCAACATCACGCGATGCCGCGTCTTTGCGTTCAGGACAAGTGAAATTCGATTTTAAAACAAAGTGTTTTTCTAAACAGAAACGTATGACGAAGAGAAAGGAAGAAACAAACCGTATGCTAAGCGGCGAATAGTTTTTAATGTTCGTACAACTACGTTTTACAATTCCATTATCGTTCGTGGGCAGGAAAGGAAGGATGAGTCGGAAGACGTATCTGCACTCTTGGGATCTACACGCAGTAGATGCAATATATCATGAGGATTCTTACAAAAGATCCTTGATAACCTCTGCACCTTCAAAAAGAAAAGCTGGACGCCTCAAGATGAAAACATTTCAGAAGCAATGGGAGAAATCCACAATTACATTGAAGGGAATGATAATTGCCAATTCTCTATGGACGAGTTGTTGGAACAGGTTACGGGAGAACCACCACATGTGAAGGCCATCAAAGAGAGAATGAAGGAAAAATATGGGAGCCGAATTGTTTCCAGTACCATTCGCACCAGACAAACTGTCGTCTCCTTTCGTACTTTTGGGGATAAAATCTTGAGCGACTCATGGTACACTTCTAGGTGTAACGATGAACAGACAGAACGTGAGAGGATTGTAAGAAAAGCTGCTGAGATTATCTTGGAAGACACTAAATCCATGCCTTAATAACTATAGCTCATGCTCTTATCGCTGCTATTCGCCCTCCATGTTTCATGTCCCCAATTCTGACCAGCATCGCTCTGTTCATATGCAGGAAATTTGGATCAAAGAACTTCGTCTCCCTTCTTTCGAAGTTGGGATTGAGTGCCTCTTACTACGACGCTCAGCAGGTGGAGCTTGCCACCATCCACCATCCGAACGAGCCTATCCCAATGGAAACATTTTGTCAGTACATCTTCGATAATGCATACTTCAATGTATCCACTTTCAATGGCTGGAATAGCTTCCACAGCATGGGAGGTATTAAAGGTGTTACACCAGCACAGGCTTTACTTCCATCCACGAAGGTCTCGAAAGGCTGCAATCTACTCCCTCCCAGGAAGAAGTGGGCCAGCTGGGAGTTCTGGAGCTGCAAGCCTTTGAGGGTAGGGGAACCAATGCATTGCAGCAAATTACCGTCGAACACTTGAGCGTGCTGAAGCCTATCCCCACTGACATATTCACACCCACTCTTCAAGATATCCTGTGGATGAATGGTAAGTGGCTGCAGCAGGTGGAACCCACTCCAGAGGTGCCAACCATTCCAGAATGGAAGGGTTTCATGCAATTGGCAGTTAATGTCGTTAACAAAGAAAAAGCTTCGGTAACCTTTCTTCCATTCATCAATTCATCACCTAACGAGTACAGCACTGTACACACTGCTATACAGTATGTTTTTTCAAAAATAGTCAGGAGATGGGCGCCACAGTTTGTTTCGTAACATCCGACCAGCCTTTGCACATAAAAGCAAGAGAACAATAAACATTTCATTTTTTACGATAAACGCCGATTTATTAAAAATTTTCGTTTTCCCCCCTTCCTATCTCCTTAAGTATCGATCTTACCGAAACAATGTATAGCACCTTTCTTGTAGAGAATTTTATCAAGAATAATTTATTATATAAGCATTATTTGGCTGGAGGCCGTAGTTTTCGAGTTATTAACGAAAAATGACAAAATACACCCTTAGCTCCACCCCCACCCATCAGTACTTTTGGTATGTTGTTCAGGACACCTTCCCCTACAACTGTGCTAAAATCGGCTTCTACATGAATTATTTCTCCTATTTTTCCTTCGTTGCCTGGACTATAACGCGCCGCATAGGTGGCCTTATTTTAGTTATAACATTTTTTTTCATTTTTAAAACTCAATGTAATACAGCAAGCAGTGACGACAAACTAACTTACATTTTTAAAAAAACTGTTGGAGCAGGTCCACTGATACACATAGGTGGTTTTATTCTAATTAAAATATTGTTGGCATTTTAAAAATTTAATTGTACTATGCAAGACAAAAAAAAAGTGGACAACTCTTGATAGAAATTTTAGCATAATTTCATTAGCTTAAACGAAGCTTTAAACAATTACATTTGTTATAACAATGTTGATTCATAGCAACGTCTAAACAAATTAGGGTTAATTTAGGAATACCTGGCAGCTGTACATATTAAGGCAGACACATTCACAACAGACCATACTAACTGTCACGGTTTTGTCTTGCATAGTACATAAAAGTTACAAAAGAAAATGTTTTCAACGTCTATAGTACAGAAAGCGCGCTGCAAGAAAACTAACTTTTGCTAGATCGAATTATGGGAAGATTATCTACAAAATACGTAAAAAATACCGTAATGCTGCTAATAATACTGAAACACATAGTACGTGTATTAATGCAAATTAAGTGAATTTGAAAATTAAAGTAAAAAACATTGCAGTATGCTTATAGTTGCGTTATAAATGACGCAGATGCGTTCCGACTGTGGGCGAAATGCGCCCGACCGGTGCCGATGAAAAGATAACGTAGAGATGCAGGTAAACCCCACGTTTATATATAGGGATTTATAAAAAGTTCTACTGACTACATAATATGTATTTTTTATTAGAATTGTGTTTTATAATCTTGTTTTCTGTTTTTATTTGATTTGTGTTTTATTTTGTTATTTTAAGATTTAGTTGTTTCTTTTTAAAACTTTTAAGCTAAAAATGTTGGATTTATTTTTGAGGTCTGTTTTAAATACATTATATAATATATCCGTAGATAATAAACTTATAAATCATACAGTAACCTTAGTATTTGTGTCACATATATCGTTAGTGTACTGAAGGGCGCAAAAATGTTGGTTTGCCTACAATAAAAGTTTGCCTAGTTACGGCCCTGGTGACACGGTTGACTTTCCTGACACCCTGTATAAGCTCTTGCGATTTTAAGATAGTATTTCCTTTGCCCTTTTTCTACCATCTTCTTGTACCTCTTCATTCGATCCATTCTTTCCATATTGTGGCACCATATAATAATATATTATCTGCTGCGCTGCTTAGTAGCTTCCTTTTTCCACTGCTTGGTCCACTGATATTTGGCATGATTCTATTAAGTGCGTTCACAATTTTTTTCCGCCTTTGCTACGCTTTTACGTATATGCACCGCCATGGACATGTTTCTTGCGATTTCTATACCCAGGTATCTTACACTCGGTACATTTTCAACGTGTTGCCTTCCTATTGTTATGTTAATATTTTTAATGGTATATCTACCATTTAATATTACCATTTCTGTCTTGGCAGGTGCTAGTTTTAGCCCCTTGTCCTCCAGCCATCCCTCGATTCTCGTAACCGCCCACTCGGCGTTCTCCTTTAGCTCTTCCATATCTCTGCCTCTAACCACTAGAGCCAGGTCATCCGCATATGCGATGCTGGTGGTTCCACTTGGCCTTTGCAGTCGGAGGAACGCTGCTGATTAGATGATGTAGATTGTTTATAAATACCTTGTAACAGCGAAGCTTGGCTTTCAGGCAATAAATGCAAACACAATTAGAAACAAGTAGGTAAAAATATAAAGCAACTTACATTATCCGAATGGTATTGGTACCCCACAATACAAGCTTTTCTTCAAATTCAACGCCTCTTACCTACGTCCTAGGTACACAATCAAAAAAGAAGTGAGCCAGAACTCTTAAACCCAAACATATTTACAGCCAAATTGTAAATAACGTTTTAGACTAGTGATGACGTTTAGCAGACCTCAGCAGGAGTTCCGTCAAAAGTGACAGCATTTAAATCGTACAGGCGTAGACATATGTAGATTGGAAACGAAATCTTCAATAAAAACATGAACCACAATTGAGCCGTCCCATTTAGCTGGACCATCTATAACACTTTAGGGATTTGTGCTTGTAAACTATAAAGGGTGGCGGATACGCCGAACGTAACATTGTATACAACATGGTGATAATCCTTTGTAGTAGACAATGCTAATTAAGTAGTAGAGTACTAGATTTTAAAACAAATAAATTAATCGTTTAATGTAAAAACTAATAGAATTATTATCTCACTTATTAGGCAATTTTTACTAAGGTATTTTAAGGTGTAGTAACTTCTTTTGAGGTGTACTATCGCCCTTTAAAAGGATACAGAGAAGAACGTAAACACCCTGTATATTGCAACAATAACACTACTTAACTGTCGAGGATGTCTTCCAATGTGCGCATCAACTTTATTTGCAAAATGCATTAAATTTCTTTATCTACTTCTAATTTAAGTTTACTGAAAACTGCACTAACACAACCTCAGAATGCTTTTTTAAAGTAAGCACTTCACACATTTGCTTTTTTTGCTTATTTCAAAGGTAATCTGATTTAAAAATTAATGAGGCAATACAAACAATATGTAGCTGGATAAAGATTAAGAATCGGATACGGATTTATTAATATTGTTTTCTAACGTCGTCAATCACCCCTTAAAATATGCACCACCAAGAAATCATAATTTTTAGTATTTAAAAAAATCGTAATGTATTTGAGTAATAACGATTTTTATTTGCGATAACCAGAACATTAATTGTAAATTTTAATTTTAAATTATAGCAAAACTGTGACTCACCTTCCAAAATACATCATTGAATACAACCCTTCCCTCCCCCTTCCCGGTATTGTTTTTCCACCCTTTATATTCAATCGAACGATTGCTTGAAAATGGCAATGCTGTAATCCGTGATATTTCATGTTTTAAAAAGAACTGGATACATAAATTTACCTTATATTACACTTTTACGCTTTCGCAAACAACGTAAACGGCCATTCGTATCTGAAAATGCCCAGCAATGCACTCGATAGCTTTTCTTTCAATAATTTAGTTGTTTTCTTACAAATCATTCACTTCAAACGCAAGTCTAAACGAAATATTTACAGTGAATGGATTACTTTGTAGTCAAAAGATTTTGAAGATTGTTTTAGAGCAGCACTGTGTGTGTCTGTCACAAAATATAAATCAATGAGTACGTTTATCTTGGGGCTTCTTTCGGATGGAAACTCGATCGGATCATGACATATCAGTCCTTGTTTATGGCGTTTTTGTTTTAATGTGTTTTAACGGACTCTGCGATCCACGAACAAGTCTGTTATAATTGAAAAAAGACAAATGATGCATAAGAAAAAGATAACAATTTTGGTTAACCAACTTCACTTGCTTTATCATGTATTTAACACGTACTGTTCGATGCACTCAGTTCAAAGATAAAAAAGTGGGCTGTATGTTAAAAATATTTTTTTCGACAACCGCCAAAAAAAGGGGACATTCGCGCATCGCTATCCATGCGCGAAGTTTGACATTTTTTAACGTGTTAAAAAATGGGATATTTATTTACGTTACCATTGACGACTTGAAAAAATGCATTTCGCGCACTAGAGCGCCAAAATTTTTCGCGTACTACGTGGCGAAATAATATTGATATTCTTGTTTGACGGTTGTAGAAAAAGTATTGTTTGTATTACGTACGCGAGTATTTTTGTGCGTGGGCCTGAGGTAACAAAAGTGGCATTCTCACGCACAAAAACACTCACTTCGCGCACTTAATACAAAAATTACTATTGTATTCATGACTTGAAAATTTATATTTCCCGGTCATTCCCGATGCGCCGAAAGTTAATTTTAACGCACTGCTTTTTACTTTCCAACAAAAACTAGGGCAATTGTGTGTTCTTTGTAAATTTTCATAATTGCCACTCGTTGGTTTAATTGCGCTTCCAAACACCAGAGAAGCTGTACACGTCGACAAAAGCTAACAGGTGCGTAGGATACGTATAAAAGTTTAGTGATTTGTGCTGTCAACTCAATAAAGTAGTAAAACACTAAATAATTATATTTTTATTTTTAAAAATATTTTCAGTTATTCGTTACAAAAAGCATTGTACCAACTTTTTCGAGAAGAATTTTTCCTAATTCGCACTACATGCCTTCGGCCGTGCTGCAAAGAAAGTGCTCATTCAGGAAAATTACCTGCCCGAACATGTTAGGTAAATAACTATTACCGACAATAATGAGTTAGTATAGGTACATTTCACTGTATTATAACTTACGAACTTGTTTCTCCTCCGCTGCCTGCGGGCCTGGCTTCTTCGCATAGCGGTGGTGGAAAAGTCTCACCCTCTTTGGTTCCAAACCCGTACATAACCTAATCTTTTTGTGTGTAATATTTATTGCCAAACTCGGGTACAACCTATAAAACACAAAAGCAGACGTTGCTAAACTGCCATGTGTACCGTTTGTTATGATGGTTAGATTATTTAATGGTTTGAAGGGAACAACCTGAACTTAGCTGCACTGCTGAGCAACAAACCAGTTGATCTGTTGATCTAGGTAACTCGATCGCGTTTTTGTCGTCAAAATGCAACACTTCACTCTTCGAGTCGACAAAATTATGGGATTGGATTTACATGGCGCATCCGATCGAAATGTTAAACTAATGGTTTTTCTCGTAAAATTCAAGTGGATGAACAAGGTTGGATCGAGTTTCCGTTCGATAGAAGCCCCGAGATAATAGTACTCAATAATAGCTTTCCAGTATATACGCCAAGCAACAGGTAAAAATCAAGAAGTTTTGTAAATTGTGAATTTAGCACAGTTTCATATCCTAAATAACATGCGAAGTTTGCGACCTTGGTGCGTTTTCGCTCGCATCGCTGTATTGGAAACATGCCGTCTAAAAGCAATGTTTTTTACTTCCCTCGTCTGAAAGACGAAGGAAGTAGGTATTGTAATCACGAAAAAATCACCTTCCAAGATTTCTTCAGATCTTCACGTTTCAGGGTCCCTAGATGACGAAAAACAGGTTTTCTCAATTGCGTCTGTCTGTCTGTCTGACTGTTGGCGGTATAACTCAAAAACTATTTGTCGTAGGAAGATGATATTTTGCATACACGTTATATATTGCAGTGACTTCTCTTAATTTTAACTTGAATTGTACCTTTCGAGTTTCAATATTATTTCATTATTAAAATTGATAGCGCCTTGAGACTCTTTCGGGGTTGGTTCGATTATCTAGTTGCTTGTTAATTAAATTTTATTTTAAAAATGACTTTCAATTGTGTAATGTCATTAACTGTCACCTTTTATGTCAAACAAAGTTCTATTAATAATATCAATCAAATATGACAAATGCTCAATTCTATTTGTATCTTATTGGCTCAGTATAATACGGTAAGTACTTGTTTATATCGAAAGATAAAAAAAACTGTTCCTCAGCGGGCTGTGGATATTCAACGTATGAATAATATGTTGGTGACACTGTACGTCAATGTCAAATTCGAGGTTATCAGGTTAGGTTTTCCGTCCGTTTGGCACAAAATGACGCAAATCCTAACCTGCTAACCTTAAATTTGACATACAGTGTCACCAACATATTATTCATACGTTGAATTTCCACAGCCCGCTGAGGAACAGTTTTTTTGGATCTCTCGATAGCTAACTGCACTTTTTAACTTGTCTTTTATTTGCTATAGCGTCGATAGAACAAGACTACGACCCACCTTGCACTGTCCCTACTCTCACTGCTCTTATAACCTCCAAGATAGTAATCCTCCTGACGTTAGCAGCTTAGACCCCTAGTTAGTCCTGCTGTGATGTCCCGCTTACTAACAACAGCTGTCAACTTTCCGACTCCCGGCAGCTACCAGGACACACCTCGCCCTACTCCGCTTATGCAACTGCTATCCTCCGGAAACACCCTGCTTCATACAGCTCCACGGCAAGTTAGCTCTGTCGTCAGTAACCAACAGAATACCTCAATTCTAGTAGTCCG
Source organism: Agriotes lineatus (assembly GCA_940337035.1). Taxonomy (NCBI): domain Eukaryota; kingdom Metazoa; phylum Arthropoda; class Insecta; order Coleoptera; family Elateridae; genus Agriotes; species Agriotes lineatus. The sequence continues at coordinate 142,340 of CALNHX010003005.1, forward strand.
TCTGCTATCTTTTCCGAACAGATCCTCTTGTCTTCACAAAGCCTTCAACGAACCCAGCACTTGGCAACACTCAAACCAATGTAACTCCTTGTCAATTGTATTATTTACAATAAAATATTTTCATCCAAATCTTGAATTCTTCTATAATTAATAACTGTTCTTGCTTCTATTTAGTTCTTCCATCTTCCAATTCTCTTCTATAACTGATGCTTCATTTTTAATAATCTTCTTTATGTTCCACTAGTATTATCAACTCGTAGATTTTATTAATGACCCTTTTTTAAACCTTTTCAGACTAAGACATTCAAAATAGGGTAAATTTCAATATTTTTATTCAGACCAAAATTTGTTATTATTAATAATCGTAACAAAAACGCCTAACTACCATATTTTAATTATTAATGCCATCTATAATTTAAGTTCATTTGAGTCTTACCTATTTCAACATATTTTTTCATTAGAATTTACATTTGTCATGTGTGATACAAGCATGTATTTACTTTCTGAATTCCCCTACAGAATACTCAATAGTTATCATTTTCATATTAATTTGTCTCAAATTAGATTTTTAATAATAAACTTAATTCAAACAGCCTGTTCTTTTTAAATTTGTCAAAATCGATTGCATTGATCTCCCAAATTCTATTTATACATTTAATATTCATCCAAATCCAACTATTAGTGTACCATAACAATATATATACCTGGCATGAAAACGTGAAAATTTCAGACAAATATATACAGGGTGAGCACCTCAAAAAAATAAAATTTTGTTTATTTTTGCGTTAATTTTGAAATAGAAGTAATAATTTTTACATAGGTAAGGCTTTACACTTGCCGAAAATAGGACTCAACAGTTACAGGATAATGTCACAAAAGTGTCGAAACGTTTCAACAAAAATACCGTTCATTAGAGGCGCGCGCCGCACTCATTTCAAATAGCCTTGATGGAGCTGTTCGACTTATGGATACAGTTATGAATCGCTACACAGATGCGGTTACGATCGCTCTGCAGATGCGACGGGTTCAAACCCGGCGGGATAGATTTTTTTTTTTTTTAATTTGCAAATTGATCTATTCCGCGCGAGGAAAGTTCGGTGTAACCCATTTACAGATTTTTTAGTATCTCCTTTTCAGTGTCTCCTAAACAACCGACTTCGAGAGGTTATTTGTCCTTTACAACCACTCACCCACTACAATATATTGGTTTTCCTCTGACAATTAATCATTTACTAGCAATTTAGAACTTGCCTGCAAAGCAAAAGTGGCAGCTTTTATTTAAAAAAAAAAGAATTATCAATGTCAGCCCTGGTGGACGTCTCAAAATAGGTCCAAAAGAAAAACACATTTTAAATATACGTATAAAAAGTTGAAATATTTAAAATGCCGATAAGAGTTAAACTAACCAAATAATTTATTGAACTTATACAATATGAAAAGGGTAGATTTATTCTAATTAATTTTAAAAATGATATCCAATGAAAGCTGTTATTCCCTTTGATTTCTCTATTTCAGGCTTGTATATTTCGGCAGGAATATCAGCACACGGCTTGCCGAATATTGATTTTTAATTCATGCCACACAAAACTTATGATTTAGGCTAAGGTAGACAAAATGACATATCACTTATTTATTCGAAATTCCATATTGTCACAGCAAATAACAACAGCTCAACTTTATAAATGACACCCTTTAGATACAAGGTAGACCACTCCAATTCTCAACTAGATGCTCAGAATTACTTCAGCTACATACGTATGTAAGTACGTAAGTATGTTACATACATATGGCCGTATAACACAAATATGAGAACCTTGAGTCCTCCTTACAGATAACACACATAGCTTGTGTTTCCGTTAGACGAGTAGAAAAGGAAGTGTATCTGTCGCGCTAACTTCGTAAGCATCTCGACTCCTGTTTCACAACTGCTGTAGTACTGTTAAGTCTTGCATAGTATTTCATAGGAATAATGGGGTACATTTTTACAGAGTAAAACGAAGAGTACTGCTTTACGTGGTTTTGCTGAAGAATTGACTTAACACCCAACACACGCAGATACAGTCACCTGCGATGCCACGGCCATCTCTTTACTATGAGATAAATTATAACTGTCATAAATGCAAACCTTTGTTAAATCGACATTTATGGATTAATAACAGTAAATTTAAGGTCGTAGAAAAAATATTGTGTGCAAACTCGTGCATAAACATCCACTTTTAGCACATTTTGCACAAACAGCTATTATCTACGATATAATCTAGAAAACACGATAAATATTTAAAAAAAATTAACGTAAATTAGGATTATTAGCAACCGGTCGTAATTTTAAAACACGTTGTTACTGACGCCGTGACTAATGAAATCATTTTAAACACTTTGCTACTAACTACGTAAACTAATGAAATCATGTTATTAAACAGTAGTTTTACAAACTTAACACTGCCAACTAAAAGTCAATTTTACACACTGTCGTAGATAATAGCTATTTGTGCAACAAGTCCTAAAAGTGGACGTTTATGCACGAGACCTGCAATTTATTAAACGTAGCCGAAAGCTGAGTTTCATAAGATGTCTCTTGCAGAAACACTTTTAGCACGAGCTTGCAGACAATATTTTTTCTACGGCCTTAAATTTACTGTTATTAATTCATAAATGTCGATTTAACAAAGGTTTGCATTTATGACAGTAATAATTTATGTCATAATAAAGAGATGGCCTTGACATCATGCTTTAATTATTTAAAAAACACTTTACCTCAACCTCGAACAAAAGAAGTAACTAGAATAACTTTATAACATCACTTCCAGTTCAAAATTCCAAATTCAACACCAGCTGTTTTCTTTTAGCACATGAGCTAAAAGCAAACAGCTGATTTCACTTTTAACACCCTGATTTATGAAACGCCAGTTTTAGTGAAAAAGTTAGCCCTAAAAGGCCTAGTTTTGGTAGTGGTCGTAGAAAAAATATGTTGTTAGTAGTGTACATAGTCTTCAAAGCCACGTATATTTTCATTTTATCTAGAATAGCTCTAAAATCCTAGAAGGCTCGTGGATTTGTAATGTGTTAATATGCAACTGTGCTATGTCTTCTTTTACTTATTTTCTCCATCTTATTGTGGGTTTTCCTCTTCTTCTTTCAATCCCTAATTCACAATATATATTAGTTCTGCTTCAACCTCAGAACCTGCTTTATTCACCTAAGTCTCTGCTACTCTTACTATGGTCGGTTATCTGTACAAATCCCGCTACTCTTTGTTTGTTCTGCTTTTCCATCTTTCCTCACCTTTTCACGCTAAATATTTCTCGCTCAACACTCCTTTCCCACACCAGTAATACTTCAATACATTTTCTCAACTTTCCCTAATTGTCCCACAGAAGTGTAGCCGTGCGTACCCAACTGACGTACAATCGACTTGTATGTTCTCTTTAACTATACTCTAAATAGTTAAATTGTTTAATTATTCTAATCTATTTATGATCGAGCTCTGTAGTTTAGTGGTTAGCACGTCAACTTGGCATTCGGGAGGTCACGGATTCGATTCCCGCGATCGTCTGCTCCACCTTTCCTAGCCTTGCTTCTATTCCCCACCCCTTCTTTCTTTCACCCATACGATAATTCCCGTTCTTGGCTGAAGAGAGACGCAAGGTCCCTATAGCAGCCCGCCCCCAGTTGGGAGAATTGAAATTACCTTCAACCTTACCTTACCTCTCTATCCATGTGCCACTGTTGATGTCCTTATATGTATATTTGCTTTTATTTTTGCGTTTATATATAGCCCACTCTGCTGCCAGAACATTTTGAATTTTTACAAGATTCTGCAGTTTAATTGGTATTCCACCCTCCTTACAGCATAACCTAACCCCGTGCGATTTTTTTCTTTTCCCTCCCAACTCTAAAAAATGCAGCAATATTGGAATTTCAAAGAATATAAGAGGACCCTGCAAAAAATTTATTTTCTAATTGCTTTACAAAATTGTCTCAACGAATGAACAAATGGATTAATGTAGAAGAATAATGTCTTTAAGAATTCAACTAACAATATTATCAGAACAGTTAATGATCTACTAAAGCAAACATTGTAATGGTGCATACATTTCTTAAGACATGTCTAATCTGTTTTACACTGTTATTTTATTTATCACGTGTTTCAGAAATATAATTAAATCATATTTAAAACTTTTATAGCTGCAGCTACAGTTATTTATAACAACAATAAAAATAATGATAATACTAGCGATTATATCGCAAACTCGGCAGATAACTCGTCCAGCCACGCCACATCAAGTATAACTTTTGCTTCTAATAACATAATATACTATTTCTTAAAATAATTATACCACTAACAATTAACATCTTCCTTTAAGATGACATAATTATTTCTACATTTAATAAACGCAAAACGTCAACAATTTTTTTGTACGAAAATATCCGAAAACTATTCTGGCACATACAATAGCAGGTAATTAATTATCTGTAATTTACTGCAGCGTTCACAACGATTGTTAAGCTACACAACCCCTAGTCATTTTTTAATTTCCAAATTTAACACTACGAAAGTTATAAATAACAGCAGTATCCCATTAATAGTAATTGTAGTGAAAGCAATATTAACTGCATCAGTATACAGTTTATTGTACTTTGACTTTTGAAAGAAGTAATTACATATTAATACTACGATGACTGGTTTCAACAAGTTTTTGTCTAAGATGTAATAGTTGATATCATTCAACTAATTATAAAAACGACATAAGGTTTTATGTAGTTTTTATAATATGCTTCGTATATTGCGAATACACACCCAGATTGTGTGTACCTTTTATTTGAAAACCTGAATACATATTATTATTATATTCATTAATACCCTCTATTTTCATAAATAAGCGAGATATAGCCACAAAACGGAAAGTAGAAAAATCAAACTTTCGTTTAGAACTCCAAAACAAAAGATGATAGTAAATTTTTTTGTCGATTTGCCCCTAAAAAAGAGATCGAGGATGGGGAATCAATTTTTCCATATCTCCTATAATTATCGAGATTCTTGTATGAAAACATCTAAATTTGCCCACCCTGTACAACATTTTCACTTCCCTCGTCTAAAAGACGAAGGATATATTGTAATCGTGAAAAACTCACGTTCCGAGATTTCTTCAGATCTTCACGTTTCAGAGTCCCTATATGACGAAAAACAAGTTTTTTCAATTCCATCTGTCTGTCTGTCCGTCCGTCTGTCTGTCCGTTTGTGTGTCTGTCCGTATATTGGTGGTATAGCTCAAAAACTATTTGTTGGAGAAAGGCGATATTTTGCATTTGGGTTATATGTCTACCTAGTTCAAAGCGGAGAGAATTTCGGTCAAATATATACAGGGTGGGCACCTTTAAAAAAGTCAACTCTGCCAATTTTTTGCGTTAACTCAAGTACGATTAGTTAAATAAAAGCAATATTTTGCACATAGCTCAGGTTTTTATCCTTGGAAAAATGGGCATATTTATAAACCCAACATATACAGGGTGAACATCTCCAAACACAAAAAAGCTGTCTATTTTTTGCTTTAACTCGAGAACTAGTAGTTAAATAAATGTAATATTTTGCACATAGCTTAAGGATTTGCCCTTAATGAAAATCAAAATATTTTGGACACAACCTATACAGGGTGAATGCGTTTAAAAATTTAAATATTTTTTCCCTTTCATATTTTCAAAATGATTAGTTCCAAAACTTTCAATTACGAGAAAAGTTCCGTGTAAAGCCATTTACAAATTTTTTGTAAACAAATTCAGTCCTCTTAAATGTTGCTATGTTACCTTTTTCCCAAACCAGAATGAAAGTGTCTACTTTCATCATTCATATGCCGCATGAAAATTATTCTTTTCATGACTAGTTGCTTTTGCTTCACTCCTCAAAAAAACAAAGGAAGTATTGGAATCACAAAAATATCATCTTCCGAGATTTCTTCAAATCTTTGCGTTTCAGGTAGGGATGTGCGGTACGATCCGATATTTTGAAGTACCGGTACTTTGTCTTCCGATACTCGATATTTTGTACCAGTATTTCAGTAAGCGATACAATACGATACGATTTATTATTGGTCAGTATCGTCAGGACCGATCCAAGGTTTTTGCCCCCTGGGTTCCAATAACTCATCTTTTGACCATTAATTCATTTTTCTTAATTTTTAACATATAATTAATGAAACAATCTCAATGAGGTTGTTTGATATTTATATTTAGTGTTCTATGAGAGTAAGGGCGAGATAGTCGAACGTCGATAACTTTCAATAAATAATTTTCAGCTTCTACAAACTCGACAATAAAAATCAAAACCAAATGATTTTGTTGAGCCGAAATCTTCCTGTTTAACATGTGTACGTACTACACTTCGAGTTTCGGATGGTACAGCAAACTCTCAATTGATAAATTCTAAGGAGAATGCCTATTCTGGCTGCCTGGAGCTCTGATGTATCCCAACAAATTTTATGATAATGATTAAATATCCAATAAAAACTTCATTATTCAGCTTAAATAAGTATAGCATGCTGCTTTATACAATTGCAGTGTTTATCTACGTTGATGAAACTAAACTTTGTTGGAAAAATTTAATGCGTTTTAGTCATTATTTTCTTGTTACTTTTTAAGTTTCTATAAGCGTTATAAAAGTCAATATTACTATTTAATAGATGTATTTCTAATACTGATTTTGTAATTATTTTTTGTTGATTTTTTTATTGTTACTGCCACTATTATTGCTACAGTGCTATTTGCTGTACTAGGACTCGAAGGTTCGTATAAATATACCTAGAAAATATCCTGGATCGAATGTGTACCGGTATTTCATGTACCGGTACTTTTGTATACGATACTGCCTCGAACCGATACTTTTAAATCGATACGATACGATACGATTGAACCGGTACTTTTCGGTGTATCGAACATCCCTAGTTTCAGGGTCCCTAGATGACGAAAAACAGGTTATCTCAATTCCGTCTATCTGTCTCTCTGTTGTCGGTATAGCTCAAAAACTATTTGTTTGGAGGAAGACGATATTTTGCATGCATATTATGTCTAGCTGGCATGATCCGATAAAATTTCGGAACAATATATACAGGGTGAGCACCCTTTTGATTAATTTTGTTTTACCTCAGAAATAGATACAAGTAATAATAAAAAACACATAGCTTAGGCTTTATCATTAGCGAAAATGTCACCTAACAGATACAGGGTAAACAGCAAAAATTGGACAGAATAGTACGGTGTTTTATAACGCAGCAGAAACTCGTCCACTTCGAGCACGCCCGTGGTTCAGTTATTCTTGCGGCGGAGCTCGGAGTGCGAATTCCAGCGGACTACATTTTTACTTCTCTCCTCTAAAAGACGAAGGAATTTCTTATTTGCAATAGATAAACGTATTAATTTGCACATAGCTCAGGCTTTATCATTGGCGAAAATGGGACCTAACAGATACAAGGTAACCATCACAAATGGGTCAGATTGCTATGGTGATTTATGCCGCATCAGAAACTCGTCCAATTCAAACACGCCCGAGGCTCAGTTATCCTAGTGGCGGACAAGAAAATGGCTCGAAATATTCTCCTAGGAGCTCGGAGTTCGAATCCCAGCGGAATACACTTCTCGCTCGAGGAAAGTTCCGTGTAAATCCCTTTACAGATTTTTTTCTTCCAAAATCTGTTTATTTGTTGCTACTTCGTCAAAGCCCTCAATGCAAATGTAATTATTGTAAACAAAAATTGTTTGTGCGTTTAATTTTTAGATTTTTAAATAGCGGTTTCGAAATAGAAAGTGTACATCACATGCCGTGAAAGTGACTATGCTGGACTCGGAGGCTTAGAAGAAGTGCTCGAACGCTCATGCGTCCTCGGATTCTTCATCATGCCTCATCTTGCAAAATCCAGTTTCATGATTTGTAACGTTTATACTACTATCTTATGTAATTCAGTCCGCTAAAGGTACCATTTTGTGGAATATACACAGTTTCCAAAGTAACCATTTTGGAGAGCGTGTAGGTACCAAAAAATAAAAAGATAAACCTGACGAATATGGAAATTATAACAAATGTTCCTTTTGCCTTCGAACATTTTCGACCTCGTCTTCTCATTTCTTGGAAAACGTTGTGTGTTAACCGGGGTACTAAAAGAGGGCGGCAGAAACCAGTCCAAAACCGTCACATCACAATGGCTTTGCCAAGGTGTTGCAGTTTCCCTACTAATGATCTTGTCATCAAAATATTGCAGTAAAAGATTAACTATTTTATTTTGGAACCATAATCTTGGTTATTGCCCCTCGATAGCAGGCGTAATATGGATTTTATGACTCGAAGGTCTATTAAGTTGCTAAGCAGTATAACACACACCAACTATCTAATATAGCAACACCAACAATCTACATAGAAACCACACCACACTAAAAATTCACAGGGCAACACAACGATGGCGTAATAGCCTGTGCCTAAAATACCGAATCCAAAATAAAACAAAACTAATGTACTACGTACAAAAATCAATAATAGGTGAATGAAAATTTGGCTGTTTCGATGAAATAATAAGGTTGTGGAGATAGATAGCCAAAAAGTTTATTGTAGTAGGTATCAAAAATCTGATTGTCCCTTAAGGTCCAAGCGTCATACATGTGAAGGTTGATAAAATATTTTACGTTTCGCCACTTTAGATGGCTTCATCAGAAATTATTGACAAGTAATATAACAAAATGGCTTCCATAAAAGTTTATAATAATTGATAACAAAATTTGCAAATGACTAATTAAAGCCACATTGCATGTAGACGGCGTTTAAATGGATAAAGGTGAAATGTTAAACAATCATTATTGATTGAGGTTAAACATTAACTATATTATAGATAATGTAATTGAAACAATAAACTTTTAATAGAAAGTAAAGGACATCTTGTTTTGAAGAAGCAAGCTGCCAGAATGCCACATTCTGGCAGCTTGCTTCTTCAAAACAAGATGTCCTTTACTTTCTATTAAAAGTTTATTGTTTCAATTACATTATCTATAATATAGTTAATGTTTAACCTCAATCAATAATGATTGTTTAACATTTCACCTTTATCCATTTAAACGCCGTCTACATGCAATGTGGCTTTAATTAGTCATTTGCAAATTTTGTTATCAATTATTATAAACTTTTATGGAAGCCATTTTGTTATATTACTTGTCAATAATTTCTGATGAAGCCATCTAAAGTGGCGAAACGTAAAATATTTTATCAACCTTCACATGTATGACGCTTGGACCTTAAGGGACAATCAGATTTTTGATACCTACTACAATAAACTTTTTGGCTATCTATCTCCACAACCTTATTATTACAAAAATCAATATTGTAGGCCTCTGGAAAAAGGCACTCGAGGGTCGCGCTTTAAACATTTTCTCGTGTTATAATCTATTGATTATGCTCTGAATGCATCATCGTGAAGTTAGTTTAAGAAAGGTTGCAATAAGTTGTTTTTCCACCTGTTGCTGCAGTTTCAAAAAATATTGGACGAACTAACCTACGACGACTGATTACAACCCAGACTCCTATTTTCTGTGGACGAAGGGGTACTTGAATTGTAGCGTGAGGTTTCTCGCTAATCAATATATTCCGGTAAAGGTAAAGGTAAAACTTGGATTTTCTTCTACAAAAGGTTAAATTTAAGTGCTCCTCATTAAGATTATTCAAAAATTTAGAGAAATCTGAGCTCTCTCTCTCTCTCTGTCTCGCTCTCCCTCTCTCGTTAAAATTTCCTGAACGACAATCGATCGGTAATGAGGTAGCGTTAGAATTCTGACTAATGTTTCTAACATTCTTGAAACATGGGTGCGCCACTCTTTCCTCCTTCGGGTTATCTATTCGCCTATTCTTGATTTTTTTTTATAAATCCCACTCTGTTCACTATTTTGCGTTTATGTTTCTTCTAGCAGCTGCTTTGTTTTTGTTGTATCTGCTAAGATCTGCTGAGTTTGGACAGAATGCAATGATCTTAAACATCAAATATGTAATAGACTCTACATATACCTTTAGATTTGATATGTCAATAAAAATAGATCACTGGTTTTTGCAAGCAAGAATTTTTGTGATCGAGCAAGGTTGATGTGAATAACGTGCGTGTCGGTTGGACTTTGCCTTGACTGGCCATTCGCAGATAGGTCAGAAAATAACAAGAAGATGGATTTGTTCACAACAAAAAAGAAATGGGTCGTAGAAGATCTGTTAGAAATGGAAAAATATTGAACGAGTAAGAATTGTATTTGAGCCTTTCGGCGATATTTCCTACGCATCAAGTAGACCACACTTGACAGCGCCAGACTTTTTTTATGGCTAGCTGGAAGAGAAAGTTTTTTCCATACGTTTTAACAACATAGACGAGTTAAAACTGCACTCATGTCGAAATGAAAGCTATCATCGATGAAATTCTGTGTAGTCACTAGTCACGATGAATTTCACAGAAGGACTCCAGGCTTGTATTGAAGAAAATGGTAGTCATTTGAAAGGTTTGATAGCAGGTCATAAAATTCAAATGTTTATAGAACAATTTGTGATAAGAATAAGTAATGTAGTTTGTTCTGTTGAAAAGTTAGCGTTTTGAAAATGGTAACATTATTCTGCCGAACCCTGTATATCTCTTCTTCTTCTTCCTCTTTCTGTAGGCTTCGCCTGTTTATCTTTGACACTAATCGTTTCTTCTCGGTGGTGTTTCTAGGGATGATGAGACCCGGCTTTCTGCCCAACGCTTTGGTGGTCTTCCAGGTTGGCGCTTTCCATGTGGGATTTGCGTCTTTGCTATTTTCGGTAGTCGTTCGGGTTGCATTCTGTCGACATGCGCGCTCCATTCCCTTCTTCGTTGTTTAACAAACTTTGAGATCTCTTGTATATTACATTCTCTCCTTATTTCGTAGTTGGGTAGTCTCTCCCTCAGATTATGTCCAGTTATTGCTCTTAGCGTGGCCATTTCAGTGGTATTAAGTATTTGTCTAGTTTTATTTCAGTGTCAGCTCTAGTTTCGGCTGCGTATGTAGCTACGGGTCTGACAACGCTTTTATATATTTTAATTTTGTTTTCGGTGGTCATATATTTGTTCCTCCAGTAAACGTCCCTTAGGTAACCAGATATTCGTGCGCTTTTATATGAATGTTCTCGTACTTCTTTAGTCAGATTTCGACTGCTTGAGATATCCACCCCTAGGTATTTAAAGGACATGACCTGTTCTATTACGGTTCCCTCAACTTCTAATTTGCACCTTACTGGGTCTTTCGCAATGACCATCTCTGGAACGGGCTAGCAACCTCCTAGAGATGTATAGAAATATTGCTCACAGAACTGACACAAACATCCTCGGAACCCTGTATATAATACCCAATAATTCCTAAGCTATGATCTTGGTCATAAGCTTCAAGAGCATACTGCGTAAATTGACATCTCGATAGAATTCGGGAAGATGTTTCTGTTATTTTTTAAACATGAGAACTACGTTTGCGTTCTAGATTTTGTCAAAATTTAAAAAATATTTACTGTATGAGTGCTATAGTTTCTTATTCACAAAACAATTCGTAACAGATTATTGTCTTCTAGTATTTACTCTCTCATGTGTATTTATATCCCGTTTGGAAGTCTCAAAATGAATTATTGATTCTCATATCATCATTACATCAAAATTGCACAAGCATTTGTCCACTGCGCTTATTAGTTTCTTTATTGAGCTGTTTCTTTACGGGATGATGTCGTGTTCGTCCTATGCATTAAAGTCACCTCGTGTTACTATATGCAGGTTGATTCAGAATTATGTTTCTCGCTTTGCAGTGGTACCCACACAATTCTTTCATTTACGAATTTAAACTCATCAATAGCGCCTTGGTATTTGCTGAGATCTAAAATCTTCATCCATTATTTTGCTTTCTTTTGGTATTATAATGAATTTCCCTTTCTTTTTTGCAAAAGTTACAAAATTTAATGTTTCAACTACCTAATTAAAGATTTTTCGCAGTATTTTTTCCTTTGTCGAGGTTGTCAAAAACTTTTTAGAATTAATTACTTTTTAACCTACATTCATATAATCCTTACTTTCTTCATCCTAACGACTACCGTTGCCCCCCGAAACCGCTTACGCATTACTTCAGGAGGCGCGGACGTCACTTAAACCTAAACCTTAAAGTTCGATTCACATTTAATAGTGCAAAGCACCGGCACTACACGGGATCGGCAAGAGCAAGGATTCACACTGCGGCGGGTTTTGGTCGTTCTTTAGGAGCTTTTACAATATGTTGTCAACTTCAACATTAATAAAAATTGCTGTAATATTAGATGAAGAAGATGAAGAAGAACAAGAAAAGCTATGCCAAAAAAGAAAACGACGTTTTTGGGTACATAACACGCTAAAATATCGTAACAAAGACGTAAAAAACCATACAATTCTTCAGTTTTGTGTACATATTCTAGTAGCATTTTTCCCATCTCCGATGAAAAAGTTTAAATCAGCTGACGCTTCATTATTTTGTTGATTTCGCCTATCGACTGCTGGGTTGAGTATTCACACAAAAGGTTTTTTTGCGAAACGGGATCGGCACGTGCTCGGCAAATATGCAAATATTGTTCGAAAGAAAACCAGCGTGCAAGCGCCGTCGCTTGCCGAGTAGGTGACCGCCTAGTGTGAATGCCCCTCGACAAAATGCATAAGCTTTCATGAGAAATAAATTTTGCCGAGCTCGTACCCTGCCCGTGAATTGCATGTGCCTTGCACTATAATGTGAAACGGGCTTAACTAAGTGAAATCCAGACCGCCACTGCCGAAAGTAACTCTCGCCGGTTCCGGCTCGAACGATCGCTACTCGCCTGCCGAGGTCCCTGCATTCATATAATCTGTAGGTTTTTTCTTTAAGTAATGCGCCATATGCAGATGCAATGTGCCAAACAATCCCAAGAAGTAATTTGCAAACAGCTTAGTCTTACAAACGTGCACTTCTTGGAAACTTTGCCAACTAATTAAGGTACTAATGCTATTACACCAGCAAGTTGATCTCTTCACTAATTGTGACTATAAATAATAGCCAGATATATCTATGTAATAATCAACATTTGCTAAAGCGTGCTGTTTGCGTACATGAGAAATTACATTCGTGTTAACAGTTGGAAACTGCACCATAATTTTTGATCCAGAAATAACTTTTCTCTTTGAATAAATAACAAGTTATGAAATATGGAGCGTTTAGTCATTTCTACGGCAACTCGTGAATAATAAATTCGACATTTCCTGCGCGGAAAAGCTCTTCATAATCTGTCTTGTGCGACATGCATTACCGTTGTATGAAGTGTGACGTAGCACTTAATGTGCAGATTTTCTGAATTAATGCCTTCGACGTAAAGCCAATTTGCCTAACTAAAAACAATTTCACAACGCAAATTTGAGCTTAAGAAGTTAATCGAATTATTGTAGAATGCTAACATTCGTAACTTTTGATATAAACATGTTGGGTCTTCTGCTTTTGAAGATTGGGCTACAAAAATAACGAAAATCTATACCTACTTTTCCGAACGAACACTTCATATTTAATTATTTTATTACTCAAAAAGGCGTGATTAAAGAAACTGCTGTAATTTATGTATTAAAAGCATTAATTTTACAAAATTGGAGTGACGGCAATCAATTTTACCTCGCAGCGGGGTTAATAGCACCTGCCACCTTTAATAATTCCATTGTTGCCCCACATGTATATATATATCGGACAGAAAGAGGTTAAGGCTGACGTAAAACATAATAAAAGTTTGATATGTTTTCCTTGAGAAACTTATAAACAAATTTTAGAGCCTTCTTTATGACCATGTAAAATCGCTTGCATTTTAGTAACCCAAACTTAAAATAAACTCTGTTGTGTTTTGATTTCCATTTAAAAAGATTACGTTCGCATAACCAAATGACTTTAATGTTATACATTACGATAAAGTAATAGACTTCAATTGCCTTCCCTCATCAAAAATGATAGTAACGTCCTACTGGCGAGCTCTGCAATTAATAATTTTTAGACAGATGAATTTATAACATGGGAGATAGTGAGTACTCTGAAACGTTTTTTGTTAAATAAAGGTACCTAGTGGCTACCTTATTAAATATATTTTTGGTGATGTGCCTTGACCTGCTTGCATTAAATGGATCCATTTATTTATACCACCAGAAACGGTGGGGCTACGTTTCTAATTCAATACCTTTTAATTTATTCTAGAAGTGAAATAGTAGTAAAAGTTTGAAAAAGGTTTATTGAAATTATGAAATAGAACGGCTTTTTAATGCCTATTCAAGTCAATCTGTCATACTTATAGAGAACAAACACGTTCTAGTGTTCCTGCAATTCTGCATTGAGACTAGGTAGATGTAAATAACTTCAAGAGGAATTCGATGCTGTTTTACCAATCCAATTTAAAAAATTTAACTTTTTATTGGTTTCTTTTAGAACGTTGTTGTTTGTTTGTTGTGTCAGAAGTCGAATTTTGCTATAGAAGTCAGGGGCGCAGGAACAAGGGGGCAAGGGGGGTCGCTCCCTCATAGAATATATCGGGGGGAGGGGGGCAAATAGTGTAATTGGCACCCCTAATATATTCTACGAGGTTTTAAAAAATGTGTAAATAGGGTTTTCAAATTAATCTATACGAGATGCTAAAATTCGTTGTTCTATTGTAGGTGGAGCAGAAATAAAACACGAAGAATTTGTTAAACACGTCTTTAGTTATAGGTCGACAGTGGAGAATTCGATATAGTTCTTTCATATGGAAATGCAAATGCCGAAATTCTAGGGAAACCATTGACAACAAGCATTGTCACTAGGCTGCATTGTGTTGGTACATAAACTTCTGGTTATTATTTTTGCGGTGAGGTTAGGTTTCATGTCGACAGGTTGACATTTCATTATTTTAAATTGTAGCTTGAGCTATTGTAAACTTGAAATGTGATTTAAAAAAATTGGTTTTAGTTAATTAGGTAGGTATTGCACTAAGGACAATTTCAGTTTATCGTAGCCAGAACAATAATTACGGTGTCAACCAATCAACATGAAACCTAACCTCATTGCGAAAATAATAACCACAAGTTTACGTACCAACACAATGCAATCTAGTGGCAATGCTTGTTGTTAATGATTTCTCTAGATTGTATTTCCATATGAAAAAAATAAAGTGTGGTCACCACACGACTTTCCTTGACTGCCTGTACAACTTTAATTTTGCCATTTTCCGAAAAACTCTTATTCTTATAATCTTTTCGAACAAAAGTTGTATAATTACACAATATATCATCTTATTCTGCGAAATTTAATTTTTATTTTCTTCTTCTTCTGGGGGGGGGGGGGGTCCATATACCCATAGGGTATCGGATAATTATTATTATTAATTTTTATATAACAATTATACAATTTTTCGAGAAAACAGCAAAAATAAGAGTAAAGTACTATTTCCATTTACCCGATTTTAACCAAAAATGAGTGGGATCTCCAAATTTATATTAAAAACAGAGATATAAATTTTGAGGCCGATCAATTAACATCTGGGCTGTAGAGAGGACACAGACAGACTGACAGACTAATAAACTGTCAGGCTTACAAACTGGCAGACATACATCACTTCGAAAACCACTTTTTCTGAACAAAAAGACACGATTCCTTGATTTTAATAAAATGACATTTATTTTGTTAGTAACTATTGGACATTAACAGTCGGCCGTTTTACTTTACCCTATAAACTAAAGTGGCACTTTATTAACGCTAAATAGTACTATAATAAAGTGTTTATGAAGCAGTCGAACATAACGATTAGTTATGTTAAAACCCTCAGAAAAAAAAATGCATTAAATATATTTGCAAAATGTACCATGATTATTAGAATATTAACAATTTATTGTAGAGACTTTTACAGAATTCTAAACAATACTTTAGAAAGCTAACGACTGTAACAGTAACAGAATTTTTTCAGAAACAATTTTGAAAACAGTCAAAAAATTGTATATACAAGATGTTTCAAAACATATGGAGGAGACTGAAAGGGTAGCTAGAGGAGACCAAAATAAAGTAATTTTCTTGATAAATTGCTGACCAGAACCCAATAATATAAAAATAACAGCAGTTTAAAGTTCTTGTAAATTAATGCCCACTTATTGAATACCGCTGGTATTAATAAGGAAAAATTAAAAACAATATCATTGCAATTTCGTTTCCGTAGAAACATATTTCTTACAACACCTGATAATTTGATGTTAAGGTAGTTAAATTTTAAATTATACACAAAACACAGTGCAAATAAGATACCGTTATAAATTACAATTTTATTATTAAATAAGCTACAAACAATTCACTATGACAAAAACATTCGCAGTTAGGTATTCAAAATGCTGACCCTGCATTTCAAGGCACATTTGCGCTCGACGAATTCAGGGTTCCGATATTCTTGGAAATTGTTGGACTAACTACTTTGTTGCAGCAGTGATACGACGGCGCAATTCGTCGATTGTATCAACTTCGGTGGCATATACCAATTCTTTCATTATACCCTATAAAAACAGTCCAGTGGATTGAGATCTGGACTGCGTGGGGGGGCATAAAATGAATCCACCCCGCCGATCCATCTTTACGGAAAGATGGTGTCGAGGTAATCTCATACAGCATGAATGTGAAGCACAGCCGTCATACATAAACCACATGTTACGGCGTACATCCAAAGAAGCCACTTCGAGGAGCTCTGGCAGAACTTCTTGTAAAAACTGCAAATAATAATGTGTTGCGTGTTAGTAATTCGTATGGTCCTATTAAGGTGTTGATTAAAATACCAGCCAACAGATTCAAACTAAAACGCTGCTGAAAGTTGCTCTAGTGAATCGCGTGCGAATTTTGATCAGCCCATATGTGAAAATTGTGGAAATTGAGAACACCATTCCTAGTAAAACAACATGCATCCGTCACCAGTACGCGTACTGGAAATTCTGCTTCCCTACTAACTGTTGCCGCAGCGTTTAATCCAGAGTAGTCATTCCTTGCTCCTTTTGTAGACGATAGGGGTACAAACCATTACTGCTCCATGTGCTCTAAAGAGAGGATGGAGAAACACTAACTTGGTGGGAAATTTGGCGGTTACTTGTAGTTGGATCAGCATCAACCATTTCTAACAGTTCCTCCTCCACATTCACCCCATGTTGTTTTGGTCTGCCGCCACAATGACCTTGTAAATTTCCAGTCTCTCTTCTGCGTGGACTACTCGAGGAAAAGTATTTTCGGAAGGCGTTTGACAATCTGGAAATCTTTCCGAATACATACATCTTGCACGTGCAGCGTTTTCTTCAGCGGCTCTATTTCTTGGTACTGGTAGCGTTGTTAGTATAACTATCAAAAATGCACAGATTTCGCAATCCTTGCAACCATCGGAGGGTGTTGAAAACAAACACGATATACATATAATGAACATGATTTATTATAATTTTCAAAACTGCAAATACAAATGTTTGTTACGTATCAAACTCAAATCAATTAAAATTAGTATACAAATGTTGGTTACTTAGCCTAACTAATAAACTAAAGTAATGCTTAATGAACAGGTTACAGCATTCATTATTATACCAAAAAAAAGAAATACAAAGTGGCACTGAAAATCACCCAAAATGTCAACGTTAAAAATCTTATACATAACATAAACACATAAAAAGTAAATCACAAAACCGAATAAAAAATATTTAAAAATCTTATACATAACATAAACACATAAAAAGTAAATCACAAAACCGAATAAAAAATATTTAAAAATCTTATACATAACATAAACACAAAAAGTAAATCACAAAACCGAATAAAAAATATTTAAAAAACGCACCCAACAAAGAAATTGAATACAATGAACAATGCGAACGTACATAAATTATTTACCAATTGTTGGTATTTAAAATTTGTTCCTGGTGTGTACCCCGATTGTTATCCGCAGTCTCATCATCGTCGCTGGAAGATGATGAATGAGGGCCAATAATGACATATGGCGAATTTTTGGGAATATTAAATGATGAGCGAGGCCGCACATTATCAACAAGTGCTGCGCGCTGATAAAACATAACTTCAAGAGTCATATCTAACGAGAAACCCGATCGCGTTATTTTAAATCCGTATACTTGAACAAACATCATGGTATGTAAATGTGCCGGTGTCACCAACTTTTTCCATTTCTGCATTTGGATTTGTTTGTCTTTTATCTCACCCAGAGGAACGGAAATTTTGCTCGGCATTGAGTTGCTATTAAATATCCGGAACCCAAACACACCCGGCTGCTGTTTCCCATTAATACTCTTGGTAGCATTTAATAATTTATGGCGGAATAATTGCAAAGAGACAGGTACATTGTTTATAGCAAACTTCTCTAAGGCGGAACAGAAATGAGTATTTTGAGCTAATGACTTCAAATCGTTAACAAAATGCTCGATAAATGCTTTCATAAGTTCACGACTCTCTATATTCCACCAGTAGTCCACTGTTGGTAATAACATTGCGACACGATGTTTGGGTTGTAAAGCTTTAATGTCGTGACTGACCGTGCGTTGGGTAAAATCTTCAGAATTAGTAATAAAAATACCGTAGGCATTCGTAACAAGAAAAATCTGGTGTGATACACTCACACAACTTCCTTTTACAGTGATCTTATAATTAGTCAAAAATTTAATTTTTAATTTTTAAGCATTTGTCAAAAATTTTCAAAAATTACGAATTCTACAAAAACGGTACAAAATAGAGCGTTAGTTGAAGAGACAAATTTTCTCTAAAATCTTAAGCAGAATTCAAAAATGTAATAATATACCGGGTGTTCTATTTAAAATAGGAGTTAATAAAAAAAATAGAAAAAAAAAACAAAAGAAACCCACTTTAGAAGTTTTCAACTGGAAAATCATCTATCTCACGTCAATGCACATTAAAAATGTAATAAAAATGTAAACTTTGAAAAAAATCGTTAGAGCCGTTTTTGAAAAAATCGAAAAAAACTGAAAAATCACAAGAGTAAACACCTACTTCCGGTTATGCGATTTTCTTCAAAAGCTTGCTGTCTCATCTACATAGTACACAAAACTTATATATGAAGTTTCAACGCCATACCTCTTTTCGTTTTTGAGATATTCTGTTCACAGACAGACAGACAGACACACAGACAGACAGACACACAGACACACAGACCAATGAAAAAAAATATGTTTTTTGGGATCAGGGGACTCTAAAACGTGAA